>MU191647.1:22925-34309 GCA_016904865.1 Pissodes strobi
CCGGCGCGCGTCCCTATTCTACCTGCCTCTCGACCCTTATTTGGTACGATTGCATGAAATGCCCGTTTTTTAAAGCTTATTATAATACTGAGTGTATTCCAATTTTGTGGGTGAATTTCATTATTTTAGATCTTTTCTTTGTTAATTCGCATACCTAGGGTCGGTCTGTTTCACCATATTTCACATTTATTTTTTTTCCAGTTTATAGTAAATAAAGAAAGATATATGATTTATGGTATAATAGGAAATTTTGGTTTTTATAAATTACATATTTAAGCACATTATTGGTAGTTAATGTTAACAATTTTAAAGTATTTATAAAAAATTTCTACTCAATTATTTTATAGCAAAAAAAGAAATATTTATTATGTTTTTTGGTGTAAGGAGATTGCTGCTTTTATAAATTACGTATTCAAGCAAATTATTGGTAGCCAATTTTAATGTATTTACAAAAGTTTTCTGCTCAAATATTTTATTTGGTAGAATTAGGAAAGATTTTTTAAAATTCAATTTTTAACGAATGTAAACCCAAATTAATTATTGCTTTTTTGGATTTTACAGATTCATGCATATAAAAGATTTATTGGTGGATCAGCATGTCAAATCGGCAAAACACCAGCTCAACGTGCGAAATTGCAACGAGGGGAACCCTCCCAGCAAACAATACAACATTGTCTTGAAGAAAAACCAAAAAGCAGTGAACAAGCCCAGTTCAATGAGGACTTATGTAACGCATTCATTGGAGCCAATATACCACTTAAAAAACTTAGCAACCTCAATTTACGTTCATTTTTGACAAAATATTGTAAATTTAACATACCGGACGAGTCAACTGTACGTAAAGGTAGTGTTGATGTCATTTACAAACAAACTGTAAATGACATTAAAAAAAAGTGGATGAAAATTATTTTTATCTTGTGGTTGATGAAACAACTGACTCATGTGTAAGATATATTGCACACGCATTGATTGGAGTCTTAGGGGAAACCAATGATTATGGTAGATCCTATTTAATTGCATCCAAACAATTGGAAAAAACCAACAATTTAAGTGTAACCAGATTTGTTCAAGAAACATTAACCAACTTTTTTTTGCCCGACAGTGTTCCGTCAGAAAAATTCATACTCCTTTTATCGGATGCTGCACCCTATATGGTTAAGGCAGCACAAAATTTAAAAATATTTTATTCTAACCTATTTCATGTTACTTGTTTGGCTCATGGTCTCAATAGAGTGGCAGAATGTATAAGAGGCCAGTTTCCATTGGTAAATGATTTAATTAATCAAGTAAAAAAAGTATTTCTAAAAGCACGCGAAGGCTTCGCGTGTTCAATTTTATAAGGAAAGTTGTCCAAATACTCAACTACTACCACAACCAGTAATAACTCGCTGAGAACTCGGTTAGCCGCTGCTATATTTTATGCCGAGAACTTTGAATTAGTTAAAAAAGTTATCGAAGATCTATCTAAACGACTCGTCTTCTGCCGCTCTAATAAATGCAAAAACTGTTTTTTTCTAACCCAACAGTGAAAGAAAATTTAATAGTTATAAAAACAAATTATTCTTTTGTACCTATAGCACTCACGAAACTGGAGGCTACCTCTGTTTCTTTGACAGATTCAGTGGCTTTAATAAATCATTTTGAGGTACATTGCAAAAAAGTTTCAGGTACTGTTGGGGCTGCGGTTATAAAAATATTTATATCAGTAATTGAAAATAACACAGGCTTCAAAATCCTAAAAAATATTTCAGAAATTTTTATAGGCAATTTCACTAATTTCGAAAGAGAACTGGATTTGTATAAATTAGAAACACACTTAATTCCAAAACTTAAATACCGTCCGATAACTTCGGTAGATGTTGAGCGAAGTTTTTCCATTTTATCTGTAAACATATGTTTATGTTTACAGCTAAAAGACACAATTTTTTTGGAAAATTTTGAAAAACATTTAGTTATAATTTGTTTTTATAACTGCAAAGAATAATTTGTTAATTTGCGAATTGTATGTTGTGCAAGTTGCTATTATCTGATTGTATCAATCGTATTGTTGAATTATTAATTGTATTATTAATTTTTTTTATAATCGCAAATAATATTTTGTCACTGTATGATTTTTATGTTTTAGATTTTATGTGTTGTAATTTGCTATGTAAGTATCATGAATCTATGAATAAAAAACTTTTATTACGAATTTTTTTTGTTTCATTTATATTTATTTAAATAAGTCTGTGGTATAGGTAAAACATTATAGGATTTCTGAAGAAAGGGTTTAATTATAAAGAAATTGCTCTGGCTTTATTTAAAATAACCTTAATGTTTATAATTTTTCATATAATAAAAATGCATATTTGCATTTTTTGTTCATTTCGATGCATATATTCTGAAAATTGTATGCATTTAAATGCGCATATATTGGGGTTTTCGCTTGCATTTTTTCCGCTCTTTACTAATGTATATTCGACTATTATCCCTCTTCCGATACACACCGTTCACGTATAGCCTCCGAGGTTGCTTCAAAAACTTTCTGGAATGGAAGGTTCTTTGTGAAAGTTATGTTAACTCTATTTATGTTTCAAATTCACAACGTCTCGCAAAATAAATCGCCTTCAAGTTTATAATAATCGAAGTTCAGCGAACACTTAACATCGGGCATAAATCAACTACAAGTCTGAGTGTGAACTTTCATTTATAGTTGGTTTCTGAATATGGTTGTCGCCTTTAAGGGTTAGTTACATTTTTTGGAACAATGTCCAACAATGTACAAATGCTTGAAAAAGTGTAATTCCATATCCCACATAATCGTTGTTAAGTTTCATATATTTTAAAACGTTGGCTATAAAGGGTTTGAACTTATATGTCCTATATACATCAATTAGGTACATAAAATCTAAATTAAGAAATAATGATTTTGAATAATACATTGGATTCTTCATCAAGTTTCTCTATAGTTAAAACCAATCCAATTTTCTCTGTAAATTAAATGTAGTGTGATCATCCGGAGTTAATTTATTCAAAGTTCTCATAAATCGATTCAAAAATTTAGGCAAATTAAGTTTAACAAGATCGCCAGTAAATAAAATAATAATTTTTATTTAAACTTAAATGGAAACTTAAGTTAAGAGATATTGCTCGAACCGCGACTAAATATAAACTAATTTTCAACTTCTGCATAAAGGAAAAGTCATAAAAATGTGCAGCAATAAGATCTATTAGATGCCATATTAAAATAAAATTACTTACTATTGGAACATAATTAAAATAACTGGCATTGAATGTAACTTCACAATACCCGAACCAAAAGCGGAACTAATGCCTTATTCGATTGCATTATAGCGAGCAATTAGATGACCTATCTGTAAAAACTATTGGATATATAATTGCGCAAGTTCTTTCGGATTTTGCTCTGCATCTGTTACAAAAAGTAGGCAAGAGAAAAGCAGAAACCATCTTCATTTGAATAAACAATTTTAATTACCCTATGTAGGAAAACGCGGTTGTACTAAAACCGAGATTGGAATTTAGAAAACATGTAAAAACGCTAATTACCACGTGACTTAGGAATTTTAAGTGTACTTAGTAAAAGCATTTTAATAGCCGGGCACCTGCTAATTCCAGAGTTTCGAGGAGAAAACAAGCCTTGAAAGATGGTATAAAAAGCTAAAATCTTTGGGAAAGAGTTAGTAAGAAAATATTCTTCACGCGCGATAGCACGTGTCAACACACTGGTACTGCGAGCCTGGTGTTAGAAAAAGAACAGGAATTGATGAAAATACCGACACCACAGTAAGTACATAAAAGGCTGAAATCGGGGTTCACTTAAATAGCATAAACACATAATTTAAATTTTCTCCGAAACATGTAAAGAGGTCAAAGTTTATAAACTAACTTTTATATCTTCTAGAAAACATTTTTATTTCCTTTCCACCGCATATAATTTACTCGTCCGTTAAAATGTAGTCTGTAAAAGAAAGAAAATAAATTAAACGCCAAAATATACGAGATAAAGATGCTTGTTTCTCTAAATCACAACCAAACAAGCGAAATAAGCTTTTCGCCGCCGATCTTTTAAATTAAAATGTTTCAGGAAGTTTCGGATTTTAATTTTGGCTTCTCGGTTTCAGAAAGTTCATCTGTTCTTTTTATATGGACGCTGCTTGTTGGAATTTTAATTTTAAGAATACACAAAAAGAAAAACCTCTGTCCTAATTAACTTTTCAAATTTCTTGAAATTGAATTACATTAATGCTACAAAATAGTGACACAAATATTAATATCAAGATTGAATCCTAACATATACAATTTACTTCCAATAATCATATTTAATCATATTATTACAATTAATTAATGAATTAATCTTATACAACTATTTTGAGATTTTATGTTTTATCTTCCCTTCCTTCTTTTCTGTGATTTTATTATAATCTTTTTGCTTTTTAAATTTGGTACAACAATTTTCGCGGCCAATGTTAAAAATGAAAAGTTTCAGGAAGTTTCAAATTTTAATTTTTGCCCCTCGGTTTCAGATATTTCATATGTTTGTTTATATGCACACCGCTTGTTAGAATTTTAATTTAAAGGATAATTAATACAAAAAACATCTATCCTAATTATGTTTTTAAACATCTTAAAATAAAAATTTACATTAATGCTATAAAACAGTAATAGAAATATTAATATGATGATTGAATCTTAAAATATACAATTTACTTAATATTAATTAATTAAATAGTTGTAAGAATATAATATGTATATTGGTAGTAAATTGTATATTTTAAAAATTAATCGTCATATTAATATTTCTGTTATTGTTTTATAGCGTTAATATAAATTTTTATCTCAAGATGTTCAAAAACATAATTAGGACAGATATTTTTGTATTAATTATCCTTAAAATTAAAATTCCAATAGGCGGTGTTGTTGGAATTTCAATTTTAAGGATAATTAATACAAAAATATCTATTCTAATTATGTTTTTTAACATCTTGAACAAAAAATTTACTTTAAAGCTATAAAACAGTAACAGAAGTATAAATATGGTGAATGGATCTTAAAATATACAATTTACTTCCAATATTTATGTTTAATAATATTCAAACAATTATTTAATTAATTAATTTTATACTATATTGAGATTTCATGTTCTATCATAATAATTAATAATATTATTACAATGAATTAATTCTTAAATTTTATATAACTATTTTGAGATTTCATGTTTTATCTTTTCTTTCTTCTTTTCTGTGTTTTTACTATAATCTTTTTGCTTTTTATATTTGATACCACAATTTCCGCGGCCATTATTAAAAATAATAAGTTTTATGAAGTTTCGGGTTTTAATTTTTACCTCTCGGTTTCACAAATTTCATCTGTTTGTGTATATGCACACCACTTGTTGGAATTTTAATTTAAAGGATAATTAAAACAAGAAACATCTATCCTAATTATGTTTTTAAACATCTTGAAATAGAAATTTACATTAATGCTATAAAACAGTAATACAAATATTAATATGATGATTGAATCTAAAATATACCATTTACTTAAAATTAATTAATTAAACAATTGTAAGAATATTATTAAATATGAATATTGGAAGTAAATTGTATATTTTGAGATTCAATGGTCATATCAATATTTCTGTTATTGTTTTATAGCAATAACTTAAATTTTTATTTCAATATGTACAGATATGGTACAAAAGAGAAAGAAAACAACTAATTCACTTCATAAACAATAAATCAGTAAGATATCAAAATGGAGCAATACAACAGATTTGTATAGGATAAACTAAAGGAAACCAGGAACAAGCAAGAGAAACTAGTGAAGAGAACTAGGATAGGGAAATATAATTATATATGGAATAAGTACTCAAGAAAAATAAGAAACTAAGCAGAAACTAAGAAGAAACTAAGACAAACACAAAAATTAGGTGACAGGCAAAGCCTCAATGTACATGGTTGTAATATAAAACCCAAGTGCTCATAGAAAATTATATATCAGAAACGATTCTGACTGTATTTTTGGATATAAAATCAGCATACGATAATGTTAATATTTATAAATTGTATAATAAAATTAATGACCTAAAGGTACCGGTAGAAATAAATAATGTCATTCATAAAAGTTTACGTGCTAGGTTGGTGTATGCCAGAAGTAGCGATGGGTCCTTCTTGGGGCCTTATTTAGCCACTAAAGGTATTCCTCAAGGGTACCCCTTAAGTGCAATTTTATTTAACATTTATGTGGTAGATTTGTTTGAATTAGATTTGGGTGAGGTAAATATTATAGGTTATGTTGATCATTTGGCGATTTTTGTGAAGGGACGAGACATTGATACTGATACTATGGTGCCAAGTATCACTGAAGCTTTGTAAAGGATTAATGATTTTCTTCAGAATCATGATATGTACTTAGCATTGGATATGTGTGAGGCTATATGGTTTTCCAAGGGACGTAGGAAAAATTGCTCTCTCCCAATTAGGATTGATGTCAAATAATTGAATATAAATCTTCAGTTAAGTACTTGGGCATTTTTTTTCATAAAAATCTAAAATGGGACATACATATAGAGTATATAGCCAATAAAGCTAAAAAGTCACTGCAATATCGTAAGGCGTTATCTACCGAAAATTTTAGATATATAATAATTTCACATCGGTTTTTTTATTTGACAATTTGCGTTACTAGGTAACTAAATTTTTAACTAAATACCCTAAATCTTAACTGTAAATAGCAAAATTATTTTTAGTGATCTTACAAAAAAGTTATTACCCGACCGAACTAACCTGTTATTAGTTAAGAAAGTACCACATGCACGTATAAAATACTATCTCTCTTCCATTCGATTTTACATAGAAATAAAATATTAGCTCCCAATTTATTTATTCACAAAGACTCGTTAGTATAATCACGTTGATTATCCTAATACTAGTATTTCCTTTAAATATTTAAATGTTTGTTTTGTTTCTCTATAGTTAAACTTGATTAAATCTTTTGTACAGCAAAATCTGGTTGTTTCAGAAGGGAATATCAACAATACAAATATGTCACTTGTGAACGAAAGTTATTCAATACCATGGATATACAATATAACTATAGAAGACAGCAATTGGATAATAACTAGCTCATTTATGATATTTACAATGCAAACCGGTAAGTCGCGTTTACCTCGTAGTGTGAACTTTCATGACGTCATATATCTCTTTGCATTTTGCACCGAATCTATAATAAAATTATCTGCGATTATGTCAATCATAAAATTCGCAGCATCTTTAAGTGGCATTACTGAAAAATCTGATAAAAAAACACAAAAGAAAAAAACAACGGTCCCTTCCGACACCTTAACCAGTGTCACATATTCATCTGAATATACTAAAATCAGCAATAATTGAAGGTATGTGAGAAATTGCCTTCATAAATCTACTAACTCTAAAAACATTGCCTCGGTCTGCTAGTCTGGCGGTTTAGGTCTTGGCGTGGAAATGTTAGTGAAGGAAGTGTTGTGAAAGTAGCTAAATTGTTTTCTTATACAGTAAAGAGAAATACATTTCAGATAGGCTTTTAAAATTCATTCCATACCGTAAAATGGGGTGAAACTTCACTATTGTACCAATGGCAACATTTATTCTTTCACTAGTTTGTATGCATTTCAGAGGGTTAAAATATTTTTTGTAGGTATCTGGCATCTTTACTTAATACTTGAAGCACAAAAACCAAATTTCTGAAAGAATAAGGTTTGAGGTTATAATATTTAATTAAGGATCAATTTTTAATAAGATTTTGTCTCTGACAAACGTCCTTAACACTTAAATTTGAGGTAAAGCTCGATAACACATACCTTTGATAACTTCCTACTTATTATTTTTTACATTTGGCAACACCTCAACTCAAATGCCGGGAATCTATGAATTTTTAAATTTGTTTGGTCACAAATCGCGGAAAAGTGGGATTAATCGCAGCAACATGTTAACGCCATACGTCTCTATATGTGCAATGGCGAAAACAAGAACGAAATATCGGAATTATCCATATGTCTTTACGTTACAGCAAAACTTCCACAACGCCTCGGTGGTCTAGCAGACTGAGTGCTTGCCTGTCATTCCTGCACTGCGGGTTCGATTCCCGTCGGTCGCCACATATGTTTTGTTTACCTTTTTTTGAGGTTATGTTTGTTTTTTATTAATTTACCTTTTTTCTTGATTTTGGGTTAGTTTATGTTAGCCTTGGGTTAGTTTTGGTTAACACTTCGTCAGTTCTTGTTGATTGAGCACCCGTAGCGAGCGAAGCGAGCGGAACGTCATGCAAAGCCATAATAGTACCTATTATTCGTTTCGCCATTGCATGTGATATCGAAAACTACACCTGTGCTCTAGACGCTTGTGCTAACTCCTGCCGCTCCGCCGCATATCACGTTGTTTTGTTTCTCGCGTAGTTGCGAAGATGCCGCGTGAGTATGAGCGTGATCCGAGGGCTAAACTTGGCCGTAAGGTTTAAGATGAAGTTTACAAAAAAGCGATTAAGGAAGTTCAAAATAGTGTTTCACTTAGAGTGGCAGCAGATAAATATAAAATTGATTATACAGTATTGTGCAGACTCAAAAACAAAAAAGAAAAGGGTGAAAAGTGTCTTTTCAAAGGTGATCAAACGGAGTTGTCTGCAGAAGTTGAACTCCAAATTGTAACCAGATTAGTTCAGTGATCCGAATGGGGACAACCCTTGGATTTATATGATCTGAGAGTTATAGTAAAAAATTATCTGGACAAAATCGGTCGACGAGTTGAACGGTTTCAAAACAATATACCGGGGATGGAGTTTGCATTGGGTTTCGTTAAGCGGTACAAAGAGAGACTTTCGATGAGGTTCTGCCAAAAGCTTAAAAGGTCAAGGGCTGGAGTAACTACTGAAGATGTCAGAGCTTATTTTGAAAATCTTCGAAAGTCAATAGAATTCAATAGATGGTGTAAGTCCGTCCAATATCGTCAACTACGACGAAACCAATTTGACTGACGACCCAGGAAGAAAAAGGGTAATTTCAAAGCAAGGGATGAAATACAAAGGGTAATGAACCACAGTAAGTCGGCCACCTCCCTTATGTTTGCAGCCGCAGTAGACGGAACAATTTTACCGCCTTCCATCGTTGTATAGAGCCAAACATATGTATGAATCTTGGAAGATAGGAGGGCCACCACGTGCTCGTTTCAGTTCAACCCCTTCTGGATGGTTCGACAGCAACTGCTTCCAGAATTGGATTGAGATCATTGCCATTCCGTATTTTCGAAACTTGCCCGGAAAAATCTTTCTTCGCACATCTCTTTGGAAGCTGTAGAAAAATGTGAAGAGCACAATATATCATTCGTGTTTCTACCAGCGAATTCCAGCCAAATGTTTCATCCTTTGGATGTGGCTTTTTTTCGCCCATTTAAGGAAGCTTGGCGTAAGATATTAACCGACTGGAAAAAAGGCCCAGGCCGAAGAGAATCGAGCATTCCAAAAACCATATTTCCTCATCTCCTCAAATTATTGTTGGAAGCCATTAAACCTAATGCGTCTAAAAGTGTTAGGTCGAGTTTTCGAAAATGTGGAATTGTTCCAATAAATCCAGATGAAATATTATCAAGACTACCATCAGGTTCACAAGTTCCGGAAAATGATGCGGAAGCTTTAACAGATTGGTTAACTGATATTTTAAAAGCATTGAGACACGAGAATCTCCCTAAACCAAAGCTACCAGGTCGAAGTGTGACAGAAACAGATTTTAACGAAACCAAATCTAGTGATTCCAGCGATATTGACAATCTTTCTTTTCACATCGCACCAGAAGAAGATGAAACACAAGGTCATATGGAAGATGACGTATAAAGTATTCCTGATTTTTCTCAAAAACCAAAGCACCATCAGTAGTGTCAATACCCTTTCCCCATTGAGTGTTTTGTTGCCACTAATGGTAAACCGTTTGAAGGCGTGTTTTCAGTTACAATGCAGTCTATAAAAATAGACGATTGGATATTGGCTCAATGCTTTAGTCAGAAATACATTGGCAGAGTTCAATCCATTTTGAGCAAATTTTCTTCGAGTGAAGCCTTCGATGAAAAGACAGCTAAAGAAACATTTTTTGTTTATCCAGACATGCCAGATGTGACCGAATTCAGTTTCAACCAAATTATTGGCAAAGTTAATGACCCTAAAAAGGGCCGAAGAGGCATTTTGATATTTCAAGTGGACGCCACCAAGTGGAATTAATTTTTATAAATGTGTTCTTTTTATATATGAGAAAATATTTTATTTTAATGAAAAGAATTACCTGTTAATTTGTGTTTTTTTATAAATGTTTACCTTTAAATATACGATGTTCAGTCATTTTGTAATGTAAATTATTATTATTTTTTTAATATAAAATGTGTGCTACCTTTCACCTCTCAGCACACACCGGATGTAAGGTGAATCGCAACACACCCTATTTTTTTACAAAAGGGCATTTACAAAAAAGTAAAAAAAATCGATTTGCAGGGATGAAGGTGACGGTAAGATAAGAGTTTTGCGCTAAAAACAGGTTTTCTCAATGAAACCGTTTTGAAGTTATACAACCGGAAATGTTTGTCATTCCTCCATTTTACGGTAGGCGTAAACTGGAAAAAACGAGGGTTAATTTTAAAAATAATCATATGACCTCTGAAAAAGCACTTATTTTATTACTAAATTATTTTTGATAATTCACATAAATACAATTTTCATTGGCGTACTGCGTAAACAAGTGTATTAGCATCAGAGACAAATATTAAAAAAGATGATATTCCTTATAAAAAAATAATTTTAGTTAATTTTTGTAAGAAATATGTCTTAATAACAGTGGCGGAGCAATATTGGAATTGCCATTGCACACAGTAAATTAGAAATATTACAATGGAACAAACATGTTCTTATTCACTATCTTCATCATTTACCTGAAGTTTCTCATTGTTCACACAGTTTGCATCTTCGCAAATACACAACTGAGTGCAAAGGACATCATTAGTATATTACTTGCATGGAGATGTACATCTTTGTTTGCAACTGCATTTAGTCACTTGAAAAATCGCGACCTTCAAATTTTACTCCCGGCGCGCGTTAAGAAGTTTCATTTCAAAAAAAGATTAGGTACCTACCTATTCAAATACAAAATACTTTCACGGCAGATGTATATATATATATATACCAATCAGTGAAATTCACGTCCGTCACATTGTAAAAATACGAAAAAGAAAGTTCGTGGCTTTAGCGGACATTATTTACCAGATGCGAGTTCAATTCACTACTAAGGTCTCCAAAATTATGGAAAGCCAAAGTGTGTGAACCATAAGCAATTTCCACCATCTCTGTCGGCAAAATCGACGACGCGTTTCGATCTC
>JAEQML010056291.1:0-34303 GCA_016904865.1 Pissodes strobi
ACAATTCTAGTCTTTCGTTAATAGTAAACGTCAACATAATCATTACCCTAGTGAGTTCTCCTATGGAAGAGCTGCTCAGGTCAAGATGCGGTAAATATGTTTGCTGACTACTTTGCCACAGTGTATGGTGGGGACTCTGAGTATCTCCCCTTTAATGGGTTTTCTACCACTGATATTAACGTTTCTGAACATAACATTTTAATATCTCAAATGTATGCAAAGCTTTCTTCCTTGGACACCAACAAGGGTCCTGGGCCTGATGGTATACCACCAATTTTTCTAAATCATTGCAGCTTTAATTTATCTGGGCCACTGTTCCATCTTCAACTTGTGTTTCTCTAGTGGGAATTTTACCGGTTTCTGGAAGGTGAGTTTTGCAACTCCCATATTCAAAACGGGAGTTCGGTCATCAGTCACCAATTATATACCAATAAGCATTCTGACTGTCATCCCAAAGTTGTATGAGAGCCTGGTGTGTGATTTTCTCACTCCCATACTTGATCCACTTCTCATTAATCAACAATTTGGCTTCCGTCCTCGAAGATCTACTGAATTAAATCTTCTGACTCACGTTGACGGTCTGTCGAATGCTTTGGAAAATGGGTATCAGGTTGATACTGTGTACACTGACTTTTCCAAGGCATTTGACAGAGTACCTCATGATGTACTAATACACAAGCTCAGAGTGCTGGGTATTGACGGTCCACTTCTCTGATGGCTTGTGAGCTATTTGTCCCAGTGAAGGCAGATTGTTAGAATAGGCAATTTTTACTCATATGATATCGAAATTCCTTCTGGAGTGCCACAAGGTTCCCATTTGTGTGTTTCTAAATGACATATTTGAATCATAGAACACAGTGAATTTCAATTGTTTGCTGATGACCTAAAATTATCCTGTAAGATACTTGAGCCTGGTGACTGTATGGGACTCCAGCTTGATCTGCATGGCTTGGTGGAATGGTGTCAAAGGAACAGAATATCATTGAATCCTTCCAAATGTAAAACCATGTCTTTCTACTGGTGCCGGTGTAGACATCCAGTTACTTTTAATATTATAGTTCATTTTGTAAAATATTAGCAGAAAATAAAGATTAATCAATCAGTAAATCAGACTTCAAAAATCAATGCCATGACATTTGAGAAACGAACCTTTATCTCCAGGTAGCAACAGGTATCTAAATAAGTAAGCAATTATATCGAAAAAGCCATAGTACATATTTCCCAATTCTAAAACCTTCAATATTTCGAAAACCGATAAGGTTTGATATAACATACATAATATATGCAGACTTTAACAGAAAATTCAAAATCATTAAGCAATTGAGTATATTATTTAAAAAAAACAAAATTGGCATATGCCTTGCTTCTTTGAAACACCATGTATATATTAAAACAAAAGCACGTGTAAAAGCAGTTGAAATCAAACAACTTTTGATTGTAATATTTTTTCCAATTTCAAAAATAGTAGATATTTTGATTTAAAGAGTTATCTGGATCACCATGTACATGGTATCAGACTTGTCAATTGGATGTTAGGTATATGAGCTAGGTGTCCCGAAAAAAATTCTATCCGCAGGTGTTATTAGTGCACCTCTTTATTCAAATTATTTTATTTCATGCATAAAATCAATACATACTATACATTTATAGACGTTACCTTATCCCGCTAGTCAAAATATTCAAACGAAAGTCAACATGTTGATATATGTTGGGATACAACCAATCGCAAAATAACACCTTAACCATAAATATAGAACAATATCGTCAACACTAGTCGGGCATAAAAAAACAGAGGCAAATACCAAACACATACAAGACTGTTTAGACAAGGTTCTGCATTTCTTGCTGAGCAAAAATAATTCTCATTATTTTTTCCATACCAGCTAAATTCTGCGACATAATAGAACGCGTTTTCCATTTATTCATGCAGGACGTGCATTTGCCAGAGTACAAGTTCTTGAACTTACTGAATCATTTTATTTCCATATAGGTCCATTATAGTAACATATATTTTTTATTACGCAGGCATCATAATCAACGATTATCGCACGCTGCAGCGCAGCGTGCTTAAAATGATGTTTATGATGCGCCTACTTTTTAAAAGAGAAATATTTGATCTACCTTTTTTTTACCTAGATATTTAACTGCCGTTGAAATTACTATATGTCAAAATGAGGGAAAATATTTAAAAACAAATAGTAACTCCATAACTCAAAAAAGTAAAACATTCTTGAGAATATGATGCATTCGTAATAAAAAAAAATAGCGTATGATATACGTGTATAAGAGGCCTTTAAAGCCCTTGCGACTTACAAAACAGTCCGCTGCGCGTCGGTTTTTGAAATATTTAACGGCCATCTTATACACTTATATGATAATATACTATTTTGGATTGCCTTCTTATCTCTTCCTCATCTACTCTTATCTATTTCCCAGTGAACAAGAGAATAAGAAGCGAAAGTAACCTTAAGTAGAGGACTCTTAGACAATGTAACCTATATTTCTTTTTACCATAAGCATTCAGTGAAATAAATAATATCTTAGAAGATTGTAAGTCCAAAGATGCAATGACTTGTGATATTAATATAATTCATGTAAATATTAGAAGCAAATATCAAAACTGGTGGCTGACCATTTTCTGGTGTTTCTAGAAACAGAAACATTTTGATGTCATTGTGATGTCGAAGTCTCATAGGGTGTAAAATTCCATAACAGGCTTCAGTATGATTTTTAATGATAGCACATTGAACAAATGTGATGGATGTGTTGTATATGCAATGGAAAATATTTTGATGTGCAGTAAACTTTATATTGAAGAAAACCTGAAGCTGGCCTCAGTCACCATTCGAAAGATTGACCAACTAATGGAAATATTGGCAACTTACAGAGGCTTTGCAACAACTAAAGAAGAATTTATTGCCAACTTGAATAAGATCATGGGAAACGAAACAAATGACCCTAATCGAGTTTATGTCTTTGCTGAAGATACAAACATTGATCTCTTGGACACAGAATCAAGAAACACCATTGACTCTATCACAATGATGGGAAGCACTGGATTTGTGAGTGTAATAAATGATGCAACCAGAAAAGTTGGTAAGTCAAAATTCTCTCTGGACCATTTTTTTTATAAAATGTAATAATAATTTCTTTCAAAATCTGAATACTGTGATTTTGGATCATAAGTTTACAGATTATGATCCCACCTTGCTTAACATACAGCTTCAATCCAATGCTGTAATAAAGCAAAAGAAATATATTTATCAATACATAGATCATGATAAAACTAAATTCACTTTTAGAACAAGAAAGATGGGATAGTGTTATGGATACTAAAGATGCTAATATAAGTGCATTGATAGATTAAAAAGTATAATTTCCACATCTACAACAAAACATATTACTTGTAAAAAAAGACGCCTGACAACATCGATTTCTGCTGGTTTACTGGTGTCGATTAGAACAAGAGACAAATTAAAGAAAGAATGTGTAACAAATAACAATTTATCACTCTTAATTAAATATAAGGAATAGTGAAAGATTCTATCCAAACTAATAAAAAAAGCAAATTACTCCTACTATGGATTAAAAAAAATGTTAATGATCCAAGAAAATTGTAGAACATCATCAAAGACGAGCTACAAACGAGCAGAGATCCATGCCAGAAATAAGTAGCTTATATGACTCGGAAAATAGAGAAATCAGACATAAACAAGAAATAGCCTAGGAATTAAATAAGTATTTTTCCACTACAGGTAAACAATTGGCAGATCAAATTAACACTCATTGCCATCATGATGGAGAGAGAGTGACGGATGTGGGACCAACAGATTCTTTTTTTCTGAATCCCATATCGGAAAATGAATTAAAAAAAAACAATTTAATAGCTTGAAAAATAAAGTAAAGGGTGGTGGTGACAAAATTTGCTCTGACATAATTAAGAAGTATCAGTTACACTTGATGGCCCCATTGCTTCACATTGTGAATGTAGTCTTCGGTAAAGGGGTTTTCCCTGATATTTAAAAAAAACAACAATTATTCCACTACACGAACAGGGAGGTAAAAAAATTAGCAAATAATTACAAGCCTATTGCCCTAAATAGTACAATCAGTAAAATTATAGAAAAGTGTTATAAAGGACAAGTAATGTCCTATTTAAATAAAATTAATTTGCTAAATAAAAACCAATATGGTTTCTGGGAGGACTCCAGTACTGAGGACGCACTGTGCAGATTAACTGAGACCATATTAAAAAATTTAGATGTGGGGAAAAAGGTAATAGGGATTTTCTTCGATTTGCGGGAAGCCTTTGACACTGTGGCACACCAGATTCTACTTAGGCGCCTGGAATATATTGGAGTTGATTTAATTAAACCTTACTTAAAGAGAAAACAAACCACAAAAGTAGCCGATGCAGAAAGTAGGGTGCGGTACTCTTTGCGGTTCTTTTTAACATTTATATTAATGGAATTTTATCTATATTGACATTGGAAGGGACAGTGTTTTGCTTTGCTGATGACTCCGGCATAGTTGTATGTGGGGATGATCGGAATGTAACAAAGACGATGGCTGAAAAAGCATTGCAAGTTTTGAAATCGTGGTTAAACCACAGCCTTATTTCTTTGTGTGGAGAAAACAAAATGTGTTTCATTTGCACTGTCACAGTGCTCTCTCCCATATTTTCAGACCATCACTTTGCATAATTACCAATGCAGTTTGGAACCAGATTGCGTATGTGACAGCTATATTAAAAGGAAAAGTTCAATTAAATATTTAGGGGTATATATTGATGAGATTTTCTCATGGAAAGAACAAGTTCAATATATTACTAATAAAATTAGAAAATTAGTATTTAAATTTTATGAATTAAAAAATATTCTTGATTTCAAGTCTTTAACATCTGCCTATTTGGCCTTGGTTGAATCAGTTTTGGTATTGTAGTTTGAGGGGCTGCAGGGTCAACAATTTAAAAAAAAAACTTGAAATTGCACAAAAATATACCCAACTGAATTAGTTTTCGGGGGCAGTGATTTCTTGTCATTAAATCAACTATACATTAAAGCAATAACCAGGTTTATGCTGAAGACAACATATTATAAAGATGAGATTGAACATGGCCTAAACACTCGTAATGTAGCACAGAATCATGATGCCGTGCAGAATCCCTGACTTGCAGTTTGCCGGAGTCATATTTATTGTGTGGGGCTAAAAATATACAATAGTCTGCCAATTGGCATAAAGATGAAGCCTTATTGTGAATGCAAAAAGGAAGTAAATGAATGGATTAAATCAAATAATAATAATTATATAACTGACCTTATCAGATAGGGTATTGGATAAGGTTATTGTGGTTTGATGAGCATGAGAAGTATCTATGTAATGTATAGATGTTAGTATTAAGGATGGAATATTTGTGCTTGCATTAAGGATATATGTCTATATATATTCTCTTTGTTTTGGAAATTTACATACCTAATCTCAAGTAGATACACTATTAGAAATAGGGATGCACACACAGCATCATAGGTGCAATTGTGCAAGTAGTTAGGCAGTATAGAGATGAGTAATAACATATTATTGTAATTTTGTTAAAAGTATGTTGTAAATACTGCTCAATAAATAAATAAATAAATAAATATATTTTTTTACACCTTTTAGCCTTAAGCATTACTAAAGTTATACAAAATAGTTTATCATAAATTGTTAGTTTAATATATAAAGCCATAACAACATATTAGATGTCTGTTTTATCACTCTATTCTGCCAAAAAAAAAAAATAATTAAATCAGTTAAAAATTACCGTGTCTATTTCATGAATAGGACGGACATCATGTATATTTTATGGAGTTAAATGTTTGCCTTTTCCCCTTTGAATTTTAATAATAAGTAGCATAGTCTCGGTCAAGGGATGCCGAATGCGGACCGAGTTGTCTAATGAACCTAAAATATTGAAAAAAGACTTAAGTCTTGTGTAACTTGGTATAGTATCAATTTACACTCTGTTACAAATTCAGGTTTTGTGTAAGGCAAAAATTTAACACCAAAAAATTAATCAGCCACAACAATATAGACCCTCGCATAGAACCTTTTTAAAACTGTATTTTTATTTATACAAAATGAGATACTCACGCGTCAATTCCGGTTAGATCTACTACTGGTGGTACTACAGGTCCAGGAGGTTGAGCAATAGCTGTAGGTGTAGTTACATAACTATTAGTTGTTTGCGTGTTATCGACGGTCGAATTTTCATTCATTGAATTTGGAAACAATCCTGTAGTACTTATGTTCTGAAATTATATGTTCAAGCTTAATACACATACAAAAGATGTGTACAATATGTTTCAAATTTAAGGAATTTTAATATGTTTAAAAAAGAAATTGCAAAACTCCTATTGCCTCTTTGCCACAAGTACAATAACACATTTGTTCTGTTATTTACTGTATTTAAACATACTAGTTCTTCATAATTATGAGTTTGCATAAATGGTTGTTTTGGTAAATTCTCATATATCCTATAAACAATAAGTTTATACTTACCGAGATATCAAATGATAAATTTTGGCCCAGAAAACTGGTGAAACCATTTGACAAAAAACTGCCACTTGTTTCTGCACTTGTACTATTAACAACCGTACTATTGAAATTTGAACTATAGTTGTTATAACTTGTACTGTTAGCTGCAGTATTTGTAGGTGGAGGTACATAATATCCAGGATTAGTATATTGGATACCTAAAATATCTATGGAATTTTCTAAAAAAAAAACATACATACTCAAAGAAAATACTGTAAAAGCATCTGACCTTTGTAGTTCCATGTTCCGTTTTTATTATTATTATAAGAAAATAACTAACAATATAATAAACATTTTAAAATGTGGTGATGTTTTAGGAAATAGTTCTTATATTTAATGTTAATTAGTATTTAGGTACCTGTTGGATTAAGATCTGTTCTATTTGTTACATCATCTTCTGGCAACTCTAAGTCTTCTTCGGGACTAGGCGACGGAGCATTTATATCTGGCGAAGGTATGGGACTAGGCAATGACTCCATATGTTCATCTAGTTTCTTTTGAAATATTTTAACTCGTTGGCTAAATGTCCTATATGCCTAAAGAGAATAATAGCCATGATTTATGTCACCATGACTTAAGGAAATGCATGATGCAATAATTGACTTCTCATACTTGAGTAAATAAAAAGATCCCTTTTCCAGAGTCATATTAGTGAACTTTTCTGGTAAAAAGTGTCACATTTTTGATTAGTATTCTAAAAATCCCCATTATGTCAAATTTCAATAAATTAGGTTGTTAAAGATTTGTATGCCTTTCTAAAATGCACCCAATGTGGCTGCAAATTATACCTACTTCAATATTTCATATTTCAATCTATTAAAATCAAGGGAGGATTTGAAAGGGAGCTTGAAAAAATTTAAAATTTAAAGGAATATTTATATAACTATACAAGCGTACAGTAAAAATATTGTATTTATTTGTCAACAGTTGCGGTTTTGAATAAACTTGATCTAGCAAGATAAAAATTACAAAAATACCCAGTACTTACATGAGCCACCATTTTTACATCCTTTCTATCAGACTCAAGTTGTGTTTCAGCCTGCTTCAACACTGAGATTAGTGCTATTCGATTTTTGATTTCTAGTTTTAAGGCATTAATGTAACTTTCCATATGTTCTACATATACATCGACTTCTTTTTCTACATCATCTACATGAGCTCTATCTAAAACACAAAAACACACATCAAATAAATAAATATAATAAATAAAACATAGAGAGCAACAAATACATCCAAACAAGTTTAAAATTACTAATATATGTTACAGGATTTATATGTTACAGCACAGCATAAAAAAATTATGCTAGCATGTCAGTGAAAAACTCACTTAATAAGCATTGTAAAAAACAGCAACAATCTAAAATTTGTGCATTAAGATATTTTACGTCCCTTTTATTACACCAAACTGGGGTATATGTTTATCCTTCACATTAATTAAAAGTCTTACCCTTACCCTTTAGAGAGTTTATAAGGCCCTCTGAAATTTGAATTTTGGGATTATGTTCTTTCAGCATCTTCAATTTCGTATCTGTATCCTTTTCTAAATTCGCACAGTTCTTAATTTTATTTATCACATAGCTTGCCTAAAAATAATATACAAATCTGGTATAATATAAACATTTATCAAGTTCATTAAGGTCATTAAAGGGTTCTCCTGCATCTGCTTAAGTTGTATACAAACTTATAATTATTTATTTACCAAAACAAAGAATTACCAGTAGCCACAAAATTGTTCAAATTACCTATATCAATGTTGTTGTAAGTATACTTTACACAAAAAAAACACAAAGACTCACAAGGTTATTATACAAAAAACAAATATGCTTAAAATGGAACCAAGAGAACTTTCAAACTTAACTATTAGGTATAAAAAAGACGTAATATAACTAGGAAGACTACCGAACATTTAATGAATTAAACTGCCATTTGCACTAGGGTCTTCCAGTGAAAATGTGCTCACCACACTCGGGTTCTTTAGTAGCTACAATACAATTGTTTGTATACTATGTTCATGAGGACAGATTATAAAACAAAACATTAAAGAAAAAATAATCAATGTACAGGGTGGCTTGAATTCGTGTCTATGTATGGGGAACTCGAAAACCGTAAGAGATACAGTGTCGGTCAAATTAAGGCAAAGTTGCGCATTTAGGTGCCTAACAATATGCCGTTTAGAAAGTTTTAAAATTCCGAGTATATCCGAAAAAAAAAACGAAATTTTCAAAAATCGTTTTATTCTTTTCCTGGGCTTATTTAAAAACGGATTTAAAATTTAATTGATTGGAAAAATGTATTTAATAGAGAACATCCACAATTTATAATCATACTAAGTGATACTACAGGTACTTTGATAGAAAAACACACCTATTGGAATTTTGCTTATAAATTGAAAATATAATTAATTTATTAGCAACATTCCATGGTGTGTTTTTCCATCAAAGTACCTATAGCATCACGTAGTATGATTATAAATTGTTGATGTTCTCTATTAAATAAAATTTTTAATTGGTTAAAAGTTGAAAATATTTTATCTTTGCACTAAGCAACTTGTGTGAGTAATATTTCATGGCCATATTCCCCTAAAAAATAATTTTACTATTTTTTATTTTTAATACGGGCCCCAATTTTCCACTTTCAATTTCAAAAGTACAACCTTAAATTATTTAAAATTATGCCAAAGCAAAATATATAATTTAGAAAATAATAATAAAAATAAAAACACACACACTCATATTAATAAGGCCAATACCATCTGAAAAACGATAAAAAAAATAAAGTTCATATTTGAAAAAAGAAAGTTGATGCTGATCCCTTGAAGACGAAACGTGGGATTTCAAACTAGATACCATCATCGGATAGAGCAGAAAAAGTGGCAATGCAAAAGTGCAATTCAATTTGAAATCCGTTTTTAAATAAGCCCAGGAAAAAAATAGAATGATTTTCCAAAATTTCGTTTTTTTACAGATATCTGAAACCAGAATTTTAAAACATTCTAAATGGCATATTGTTAGGCACCTAAATCCGCAATTTTGCCTTAATTTGACTGACACTGTATCTCTTACAGTTTTCCAGTTCCCCATACATAGACAAGAATTCGATCCACCCTGTACAACAAAGGTAAGCATAGTATGTCGAGCTTAAAGGTCTTAAGAACATTTTCTAATCATTCGAGGGGGCAATATATACACAATGAAGTGCACTGATTAATCATAGAAGTCATCCTCTAAGTGATTGCCCATTAGTGAAGTGTAGTCTCTTCAAAACCCACTTTGTGCCTCTTTACAATCTCCAACATTTTTAGTGATTTGTTGCAGTGTGGTCAGCATATGACTACTGTGTCAAAACTTACCAAATTACCACATTCTTTAAAACATCATTACCCAGATGCATGGGCGTGGACAGGGAGGGGCCAGGGGGGGCCGTGGCCCCCCCTGGGAATTTAACCGACTCATGACTTTTGTGTAAAAATTGGGCGTGGCCCCCCAAAATTTGCCGCTACTGCGGCCTTTTCTACGGCTCGCCCCCCCTGAGAAAAAATCCTGTCTACGCCCATGCCCAGATGATAAGCTTACATATGGTAAAAAAGTTTGTCTACAAAATTGTATAAATCTATTTAAGTTCATATTATTCGTATTAATTTTATACAGTTAATATATTAAATTTTTTGTTATTTCAATGTGTTTAGAAAAAAATATTACCAATTCCTTTATTGAGGAAAAAATGTCAGTTCATGAGATCAAAAGACAACAGAATCTAATTTTAGGCCAATAGCCTTGCTTCCAACCCTTGGCAAACTGATAGAAAGACTGGTAAAAACTCGTGTGATGGACTTTCTTAAGAGGCATAATCTTCTTAACATACACCAGTTTGGCTTTCAGCAGGGGATTGGCACTGGCGATGCAATTCTTAACCTTCTGGAGTCCCTCTACTTGCAATTGAACTCGGGAGAGTGTGCGGCGGCAGTTTTTTGTGACTTATCCAAAGCCTTTGATTGTGTGAGTCACAGAATTCTGCTGCAGAAACTGGAGGCTTATGGTTTCAGGGGAGTTGCCCTTGATTGGTTTCGGTCTTACCTATCTGGTAGAACACAGAGTGTGGTTTTTGGAAACAGTACATCTAGTAGGCTACCCATGGACGTCGGTGTACCACAGGGCTCAGTACTGGGTCCCATTTTGTTTTTGCTCTACGTTAATGATCTTCCTCTCATCCCTATTTCCGGTGAATTTACACTCTTTGCCGACGATACAACCATTCTTTGGCATGATACTGACCCTGGTAGAATGAAAACTACTATTGACAGTGATTTGACTTGTATGAAGCAGTGGTGTGACAGCAACAAGCTAGTATTTAATGTCTCTAAGACCAAAATTCTTACTTTCAGGTGTGATCTTCAGGCTCTTGATTTTGATGATGATTTGATCGGTCCTTCTAAGTTTACCAAATTTTTGGGCTTGACAATTGATAATGGCTTGAAATTTGATGACCACATTTCTTGTTTGTTAAAAAAAATCTCATCCAACTGTTTTGCAATTAGAGTAATTGCCAGTTCACTTGACCCAGTTGTAGCTAAGAATGCTTACCATGCCCTCATTGAGTCTCATCTTAGGTATGGTATTGTCTTCTGGGGATCCTGTGCTCAGTATTTGTTTAATTCTATGTTCATTTTGCAGAAGAAGGCAATTCGTTTTATGTGTCGAGTTCCTTTTCGCACTCCTTGCCGTGACTTATTTTTAAAATACTCTATTTTGACTTTGCCTTCCTTATTTGTACTGGAAACAGCTTGTATTGTCCACAAGAAATATAAACAAGAGCTTGGCTCTCAATCCGAGTACAACCTTCGCAATAGCTCCTCTCTGCCTCTTCCTATTCCTAAAACCGAGAAGGTAAGAGCATCTTTTGTATATGGAGGAAGAAAGATTTTTAATCACCTACCTATAAATCTGCGAACTATTGAGTGTGGTATCAGATTTAGAAGACAGCTGAAGGGGCTGTTGCAGAGTAAAGCTTACTATTCTTTAACTGAATTCTATGAGCGCGACTTTTAGTGATATTGCCATTGTTTTATATATTTGTTTTTCTCCCACATCTTAATTTTACTACTGTGATTTTTGTATCCTTGACACACAATTGTACTGTTACCATGTTTGCCGAACATTTCTATTTACAAATAATATATTTATAAGGATAGTTTATTAAAGTTACTAATACTTATGTTTTCCTTTCAGCTTTTGTTAACAACTTTTGAGTTTATAACAAATAAAGCTATTTTTGAATTTGAATTTGAATCAAATATATAAAATTAATCTCACCTGAAATTCATGTGGTTCATCACTTTTTGGACCTGTTGGCTGAATGCTTATAAGTCCACATAAGTCTGCTATAAATTCTTCCCCATATACAGCTCTTTGCTCCCATATTTTGAATATCCGTAAAATTTTATGTTTTACTTTTTCATCCCTACAAAAATAAATAAAACTAAACAAAAATACCTACAGCATGAAGATATTGGCACCTAAACTATTAATTGGAATAATTAAAAAAAAAACAATTTATTTACATACTTCTCAGATTTTGCAAAAATAATAATGCAATGGCTTATATCTTAAGTAAAGGCACAAAAAAGAAACTTGTATGAAAATATAAGCATATTAAGTACCAGTCATTACTGACAAAACTTAGGTAATGCAAGTCTATCTGTGCCATGTTATATCCTGTATGGTTTATAATTAGAAAAGGTTATAAATAAAAACAAAGTTGAACTGACCATCAATATATTTATAATTTTACTGTTTATGAAATCTATTAGCCATCATAGTAGATAAAAGACCCGTCATAAAATTCTAGTGCCTATGTCATGTATCATACTAATCTCGGAATTAACAGACTTACCTAACCATAGTAGTAGCCTTTTGTATTGCAGTTCCCCAAGTATCAATATATTCATAATTTCTTCTTTTTGAGTACTGCACTACATCATTCGCTAAATAAAACAATGTCAGTCTTTGCTCAATTTTAACTCGTTTTAAGACATTCAACCATGAACTAACAATCTTCTTGTAATGTTGCCTATTAGCTAAACACCACTGACAGCATTGATTTATGCTCTCTTGAGAGTCTTTTAAATTAGTTAATGTTTTTTCAAACTTTAACGCGGAAAATTCCGTATCTCCACTTGTAGTGCCCATTTTAGCTGTATAACCTAAACCTAAGCAGAGCAAAGTATCCCAACAATCACATAATTCTCACATACTATTCCATGTAAGTAAACAAACACTTTAAATAATGTTACTAGTTTATAGACACTTATTTCAGTTGAATTTCCGAAAACTGCAAAGCATTTTCTTGATGAAAATTTTTGTTTGCAAACAATTTCTTAGCAGCACCGATTTCAAATTATTAGAGGATGAACATTAAAATTGTAGGCGTTTTTTAGACGGGATTAAACTTATGTCACATTGTCTCGGCGAACATAAATGATTAGTTTTAAAACAAATTTATTTTCCACAATTGCAAAAGGTATATAACCACTTCGATTTCGATTGAAATACCACAACTATAGCTGAAAGGAAGGGGGAGGTCGTTCCGGCTGTCATCAGTGTCATCTGTCATCATCATCATATCCCAACACAAGAAAGAAAAAACTAAAAAAGAAGAACCAAATTTTGATCTGCTATGCACGTCCAATAGAGATCAACGGTCCTGCTGCCAAGGCGAGAGCGTATTCCGTTCCAACTACTAGACTTCCGCTTCGTCTTCGGTTGAGTCACCACGCGTTTTGAAGCGGGTCCTTTATCGCCATTTTGGGTGAACACGTTGTTATCCTTCAGTGACCGTTATTTCTCTCCGAGGAAGAATTGGGTGTTCTAGCCGGAAGAAATCCATATTTCCGCCTGTGCTTGCAAAGGTTCAGCTCTAAGCTACGACTTTACTTGCTCGACACTTTGAAGGATCAAAGATATTGTGCCATTGAGCCATTCAGTTTGTTTGACCACAAAAGTCTTTGGATGCACCAGCCTAGAACCAAGTGGATTGAGAAGGGTGAAATGGAACAGTGGATTATCGCTGAGGTCAGATGCCTTTAGTTGGGTGGTCCGAAGCATTTAAAACCAAGCTTCTGGGACAAATCTTTGCATGGACAGGATCACAGGCCTTCAGAGTTGTATTACATTTCATTTTCCCTTCACGCATGACTCTCCGCTTGCTCCGGGACGTAACCAAACAAAAATAACCCATGCAAGCCCAAAATTAAGAAAACAACTTTTTACAAACAAAATTTAAAAAAGCATGTCTTGCCACTGGAATCGAACCTGGCCCGCCGTATCAGGAACACAGTATCCATTCGCTGGACCATAAAGATAACAAAACGCTAGCCGTACCACATCAGAGGCCTTCAGAGTTGCACGCATCGCATTGTTGAAACGCATGTACACTCTACCGAAGACTGAGTGAAACAACTTTTTAAACACATCTGGTTCATCTTCGGTCGAATTAACACGTCCCGTAGCGGCTCTCTTGTCCCCTTTGGCCCAAGCCATTGGGGGTTTAGTGATCGTTTTTCTCCCCGAGGAAGAATCGGGCGTCCTAGCCAGAAAAAATCCCAATCATCATCATTTTTGTCTGTGACTGTAAAAATTTTAAATTTTTTTCTTGTAAAAATCGGTGGTCGTGACATGGTTTAGAACCAGACAAGGTGACAGTCGCCCCCTAAATGAGATGCGAATTGCGCATGTGCAGCAGAAGCCATTGCCTTTTATCGTTAAGACAAAAGTGCATCATTAGAAAGAAAGAAAGTCAACTTTTTAAGAGGCGCGTTCGGGATGCTCACGCCATTCACTCCGTGCGTACCTAAAATGCTCCACCCACTCGGGTAAACCTTTTCGTGCAAGTGGAGTAGCTCTTTCAGCATTCGACTATTACGGAGTGGGGTAAAAAGAGTTTACTCTAAAAGTTCCACCTCGCAGAAGGAATATTTTGGAGTGAACCTGCGTAGTTTGAGAATCGAGCGTGGTGTCATTTTCGATTTTCATTTTGTGTCTTTTTCTTAAAAATTTTAATTTTGTCTGGATCATATGCACACATTTCGTAGCCGTGTGTAGTCCAAGTTTATAAAAATATGGAAATAAGTAAATATCCGCATTGTCCTATTCTAGACGAGGCAGGTAACCCCGTTATAGTTGATGGTAGTGATGGGCTTATTCGAATGAAAAATAACCTGTTATCCGGTTATTAAAATAACCTGTATTATTCGGTTTTGATTCCACAAGTATTCGAATGAAAAATAACCTGAACCTGATACTTACGAATTCAAATACGAACACGAAGGAACAAACCTCGCTGTCGCGTCGCGTTGGTCCGTCGAATGATCAACGAGCAAGGAGCGGTTTTAATTTAGTTATGAGTTATGAAGCAAGTTTCGATGTTTTAGCTCGAATAAAAGATGAGTTTTAAAATTTCAATTGTACCGGTAGGATGTGGATTTGTGGAATGTGGAAGCCGAACTTGAGGGGTAAAAACTCGAATTATTAACTCAAAACCCTGCGCCGTCAAAACGAAAACACGTCAAAGACAAAAGCCAAGTTCGAGCCTGACCGACGCCTGCTGAGACGGCAAGTGTTTTAGCGCGCATGACAAAACGGTATCTTCTTTGTTTACGTTTTTCCATTTTACGTCGATTTTGTCATGCGCAGAAACCTGTTTTTTCGCCCATAGGTTGCCACTTTTGAATAGTGCGACAGGCGGCTATTGCTTATCCACTCCTATACAAATCAATGGGAACCACCAGACAACTCATTGCACCGCAGACATCGGTAAACTGTAGGCTCATTAGGTGCCGTGCTAGAGCTAGCTCTAAATGACAAGAATAATTCTTACTTGACAATTATTGTCAAGTAAGCTGGCATTCGCAATAAGTGGAATATAGAGTGTGATTTATTCTCTCATGTGTGTTGGCAGCAGTGGCAGTCAGTGTTGCCGATTGTCACATAATTATCAGATTTTAACATAATTTTGCCAGCAGTCTGATACAAAATTTGAAGATGGCATAATTATCATTTTTAACATAATTTTAACAGACAATTTATTCTGCCAATACTATAGTTTGATATTTAATACAGTAGCCTTGTACAAAAATGCTCTGTAAGATGTAAAGTATTTAAAAGGCCCCGTCTCGTATAAATATTCTCTAACTGTATGCCTAGCTTTTATTACTTGAAAATAGAGGGAGGCAGTAGAAAACCACCGATACAGTAGTTCTATACAAGATAGAGCCACTGTAACCACCGATTCGAGTTTGTTTGGTGGAGACGTTTATCACGCGCATTAGCGAACGTTTGCAATCATTTGGTCGTGTTCCGAGCGGTGTCGGTACATCAAAGGGATTTGTTGTTTGTGTGAGCGCTTAGCTTTTTTGGGCACAGTTGTTTGCGAATAATTGGCTGGTAGAGACGATTGTCAATAATAGAACTGCAAACGTTTGCTCGCAATTATTTTTTGGTGGATACCTATTCAGTGACTTTAAGATCGCCTACAGTCAATACCTTAGGAGGAGGTATTGCTACAGGCTACAAGATCTCCAAAGCCACTGTAAGATCGCTTTGTTTTCGTCGCCATCTCTTTGTTCATGGCGTAAGTAAGAGCAACATTTTAAATTTTTTATAAACGGCGAATCGCAAACCTTTTTTTTTAAGTATCTGCTGTCCTCCGGCCTGCCAAGTACTGGGCTTGCGCGCGCATCATAAATACATTTCTGACAAATAGATGTCTTTATGGTCCAAGGAAGCTTCCAGCGGGTCTCTTGGTGCAGTGGTTAGATGCTGTGTTTGTGACAAGGCGACCCGGGTTCGAATCCAGCAGCAAGACTTGTTTTTTTTTTGCGTGAAGTGAAAAAAATACAGATGTAAACAATGTGATGCGCGCGCAAGCCCAGGACTCGTTAGGCGGGAGGACTCGGCGGATGGTTCCAAAAAAACGAACCTCACGGCGAATCAGAAGATATATTTTGCTGGTCCCGCCATCTTTAGGTTTTAACATAATTTACATCAAAATCTGATAATTTTGGCTTAGCCATCACATAATTTCATTTCCTGCCAGCGGCAACACTGGTGGCAGTCAAAATCTTCCTATCGCTATCGCGAGTGTGGCAAGACAAGTCACAATGACAAACCATAAAAATTTGGGAATTTGCCGCATTTTTTCGTTTATTTAAAGTCTGAATTATGAAGTAGAACAATAATAAAAACATATAATAAAAGAATAACAGAGAACTGCTAAAATCACAACACAACAGAATTCAAAAGATCCAAGTATTTTGTGAGTGAAATTGAAATAGTCGGCACGTGCTGATTTGTTTTTTTTTTTGTTCTGGGCAGAGACATCCTCTTATCTCTGTTTTGGGTGAAGCAAAGACTTCTTGTCTCTGCAAACAGTAAGGTTTTTCTTAATTTTCTTAATTTCTTGTATGTGTGTGAAATACACACTTCTTGTGTTGTGTGAACCTCCTTTTTTGTACGTCTTCGTAATGGCCGTAATGGGGTAAATTTGGTTAGTTTTTAAGTTTACCTACGGAGGGTCCGTAAGTTTACCATATCCATCCAACCAAATTACTAGTGCTAACTTCACAGAAATCACAGATTTTCGATGGATCAAACTCGGACATAACCTTAACCAGGACTTCCGATTCGTCTTCGGTCGAGTGTGCATCGGCCATTTTGTTCCAGCTTCATATACATATATGGTAGTTTGGGGCATAGAAATTATTTCTATGGTTTGGGGGCACATGGGGCTTTCAGGGACTGTGTAGATTCCCCGAATAAGATTCGGACGTCCAGCCGGGGGTTAGAGCCCCGTGCATGTACAAGATTTAAATGTGTGTGAATGTCCAGCCGGTGGTGTTCGAACCTTAAAACAAGCCGTGCATGTACAAGTCGGGGCCCCAGGAGTACATACTCGACATACTGGAAGCCCCAAAAATAGTATCCCTATCCACCAAGGTGTAACCAATGTAGAAGGGTCGCTCTACCTCTTGCTAAGCCTGGATAGGGGTCTTTTCTGGCTGAATTTTCGAAAGAAAAAGGCCAACAGAGAGTTTACTAGTACTACTACTATAACCTTAACCAGAGACAAGCTGCCTTAACTGTTTATTGCATTCATATACGTGATTGCATATCTTTTGTGTTGTTTATCTTATTCAAACGTGACTGACAAGCGTCTAGAGTCTAGAGTACAGGCGTAATTTTCGATACCACAACCACATGCGCAATGGCGAAACAAAAACGAAATATCGAAATTATCAATGTCTACGTTCTAGCAAATATCTACTGTCCTCTACAACGATTTATGTCTGGCGACTATCCGATAACTCTCAGCATTCAGTCGTTTCATGTACTTCGTGATGTAACAAATCGTTTGTATACCTCTGATCAGTGTTACCAGACCTACTATTTTTATAGTAGATCTACTATTTTTGACCTTTGACTACTATTCTACTTTCTTAAAGGTAAATTCTACTATTATTTAGAGAAAAACAGAATACTTGAATAAATATCCTAAAACTACAAGAAAAAATTAAAAAATTAAACAGAAATCTTAAAATTCTAACATAACATCTTAATTATTTTTGTGAAGCGAACTTACGCTGCTATTTTTAAGCAGTTTTAAAAGATGGCACCACCACCACTAGTTCTATATTTACATATAAGGGATTCACCGGCTCGTTCTTTGAATCGTTTAAATGTCATTAGCATTTTACTTACGACTTGTCACTTGTGTGCAGTGTTGCCAACCATAAATCAGAAAAAATCCGTAACAGAGTCCTCAAAATTTCCGTGTTTTTCCGTGTCCCTGAAATGTAGCTTAAAAAAAGGTTACTGTAAACGTAAAATCAATTGTATATCGAAGAGTTAAGCTGTTGAAAGAAAGATGGCACTGAGTTGAAATGTTCAACTAGAAAATAAATAGAATATGACGTCATACATGCATCACTCCGGATTTTTCATGGTGGTAATTAAGATAAAATAATTCAATAGTTGCTTACCAGCTTACGACGCTTAAAATGAGAAGCAGAGAAAGCCTTCTTATTTAATCTATTTATTCGAAACAAGCATAAAATAATTCTTCTTTTTACAAATAATAAACTTAAGATAACCCAAAGACAATGCCGAATCCGTCTTCACCATTTTTTAACATCGATTTGACTGGCTTAAATAGAGCACAATATATTTTTTACCACCTATGAAGCCAGCAGACTTCCATTAATGGTACTAGTGATTAAAAAATTTCTTTGTTTTGATTAGATTCATAAGTTAAAATTATGGGCGCCGGAAGAACAAATTTCAGGGGGGTGGGGGTGGGATGGGGAAAGTCAAGAAAAATAACCTGTAGATAGTTTTTCCTAAATTTTAATGAGTTTGAAATGTATTTTTATACTATGCATTATTTTAATACTTTAGGCAACTGCCCCCTCCTACCGGCGCTCATGGTGAAAGTACTCTCGCATTGAGCGTTTGACCCAAAGCCCAAAATTGTCAGTGGTCGCCAATATTTTGAAATTCCGATTTATCATCTTGCATCTTTGAAACTAAAGAGACCAGTTGATTGGCACATCTATTTTTAGGATTGAATAATATTTATATGAAATATCGATTAAATTTAAGCGAATTATATTAAAATGGACATATGACACATAAATATAATAACGCCAAATCTTCTGTAAAAAATCCGCGTTTTCATTGCACGGAACCCAATAAAATCCGTGTCCGCGTTCTAGTTTCAAAAATCCGTGAAAACACGGAAGTTTCCGTGTCGTTGGCAACACTGCTTGTGTGTCTATTGTCTGTGTCGGCGTGTTTACTCAAACCCGACTGAATAGCAGGTGTTATTAGTTTACTGTTAGTAGTATTAGTTCTGCTTTGCTTCAGTTTTACCATGAATAGGTATGTTTTTTTAAAGCTAGACAGTGAATTTGTAATCTACTATTTTTTTAATCAATCTACTATTTTTTTTACATCAATCTACTACCTAACTGTAAAACTGATCTGGCAACACTGCCTCTGATGGTCTAGAGGTTTGCATGGTTAACCTTCACTTCGGCAACGCGAGTTCAAACCCATCGGTTTCTTTTTATTTTTTTTAAGGTTAGATTTCTAAACAGTTTTTTTTCTTGATTTTGAGTATGTCTTGGGTTGGTTTGGGTTAGCACCTGGTTAGTTTCCTTTTCTTGAGCCCCCGTAGCGAGCGGAGCGAGCGAAGGGCCTGCGAAAAGTGAATTTAGGCATGCTGCTGAGAGTTATGGGATAGTCTCGAGACGTAAGTTCTACAACGCCTCGGTGGCAGTGTTGCCAGAGTAACAAAGTAAAAAGTCGCCACAGACTGGTATGAAAAGTCGTCATCTTGTCGTCATATCTTCTTTCACTCTTCTTTGAAATATTCAAGGCAGTAAACTGCATTGAGTTGTATAGGAGTGGATAAGCCATAGCTGCCTGTTGCACTATTCAAAAGTGGCAACCTGTGGGCGAAAAAAACGAGTTTCTGCACATGACAAAATCGACGCAAAATCGAAAAACGTAAACAAAGAAGATCCCGTTTCGTCATGCGCACTAAAACACTTGCCGTCTCAGCAGGCGTCGATCAGGACCGAACTTGGCTTTTGTCTTTGACGTGTTTTCGTTTTGACGGCGCAGCGTTTTGTGTTGATAATTCGAATACTTCACTTTTTATTGACTTTCTTTGGATCTAGTGTTTGTAGCTGCCTAATTAGTTTTAGTTTATTGGTTCACGTTTGTGCTTTGGGCGTACCCTATTTCGATTTTCATTTTAATTGAACAATAAGCACATACACAATGGGCGATGCTACCAAAATAGACTCCCGAATGTGTATGGTTATGTTTTGTAGCAGTAGAGGCAAAATACCCGAGATTTCCTATTTTACGTAAATGTAATAATTATTTTAAGAATTACTTATTTAGGTATACCTTATTGTTTGTTTACTATGCTAACTGGCCCATTTCACAATCGGCAAGACTATTCTACCGAATAATTGGTGAAATAATTACTTCCGTTCATAACCGAAAGAGTACGAGTTCAAATTTTGGAGTCCGGGCCTGCCTAATGATCTTCACACTACAACAGATGGCGTCCACTAATTTTCTAATGCGCAAGGCAAAATAGGAATCGTTTTGTTTACATTTCGCGGTCGTAAATTTGCCATGTTTGGTTTATTTATTGCTTATCCATTCCTATACAAATCAATGGTAAAATATCAATATTAAGTACATTTTTACCGTTTTTTTGAAGAACAAACCAAAACATGCTTTATGTCTCAACTTTATTAATATTTAAAAAATAAATAAATAAATATTAAATTATTTACGTATTTCGTAATATCACTCATTTTAGTGTAACCAGTAGACAACTGACACAGAGATGTAGCAGGGTACCACTCAATAAAAAATAAAAATAATATGCTAAGATGCCTATTTCCAATTTACTGATGCAAATTGTATAATGCTGCAATAAGCAATAACAGGTTGGATTGCGGTTGCGTGAAAATGAAAACATTTTATGCGCCGTGCTTCGGGGAAGCCCCGAAATTTGACAGTCCAAAGCACACCATGGTGCGTTCAGATATAAGACACTCAGGACAAGAATGATTGTGATGTCATTAGCTTAACTATATTGTATGAAGCGTATGTATTAATGATAATATTATACTGATTCTTTTAATTTTTCCATTTGATAACTAAAAATTTCCTAATATGAAAAAGTCGTCAAAAATTCCATTATTTTAATAAATCGTCGCCACGCTTTAAGGCAAAAAGTCGTTATTTTGGCGACATGTCGCCCTAAATGGCAACACTGCTCGGTGGTATGATCGGCCACGGCCATGATACAATAACAGGGAGATATTGTATCATGGGCCACGGCCAGACGGCCACATGACATCGTGGTGGCCGTGGGTGGGCAGAGCATATATATAATATATATGGGGCAGAGTGCTTGGCTGCCATTCCTGCTCTATTCCCGTCGGTCGCGACAGATGTTTTGTTTACCTTTTTTTGAGTTTATGTTTGTTTTTTATTAATTTACCTGTTTTCTTAATATTTGGTTAGCACTTGGTTCGTTCTTGTTGATTGAACCCCCGTAGCGAGCGGAGGGCCATGCAAAGCCATAATAATACCTATTATTCGTTTCGCCATTACGCATGTGGTATCGAAAATTACGCCTGTACTCTAGACGCTTGTACGCGACTCCGCGACTGCATAGGAGATTCTTATTAGTTTGCTATTCTTGGGAGAATGCTTTAAATGCAATCAGCGTTGCCCGAGTTGGTACAATTGTACAGATTTGTTACAATCTGACACACTCTGTACATCTGTCCATTTTTAAAAATTCTGGTACATTTTACTTAATGCGGTATCTGCCAAATATTTCGTGGTCGACATCAAGAAAATTTAAAAAATACTAAAACTTAAACAACATATCACCCCGCATTTAAAAAATAGTCGTAGAAAAAGTACACTACTTGAATGGTAATTTGCTTATTACAAAATCGTTCGATTACAGCCCTCGCTCGCATCATTCTCTTTTGTAATAGGCTACTTACCACAGGTGAGGGTTACTGAAAATCGAACCTTATGTATCGTTTCTCGAACAGCTTTGCCTGAGCCCGGTACCCAATTTGAATCAATCAGAATCGCTGAAGGCGTGGCCAAATTTGAAATGTCTGCTCTGCAATGGATTACTTTCAACTGCTCTGGTGGTCGACTGGCCAGTTGTTGTGTCTGTGATATGGCGGCCCGGGTTCGATTTCCGTCGTTTTTTAATTTTGTTAATATGTTTGTCATTTTCAGCATGCCTTGGGTTAGTTGTTGTTGGTTGCGCTCCCGTAGCGAGCGAACCGACCGGAGAGCCATGCCTAATCAGTGTCAGAAGCACAGGCTATCGGCACAGGCTAACAGCATGCTCCTCTGTGTACGTCTTGTGTATACTATGACACCAAGGCACTAGGGTACTGAAATAGGTTTTTTAACCGATGCATATTTACCATTGATTTGTATAGGAGTGGATAAGCAATAGCCGCCTGTCGCACTATTCAAAAGTGGCAACCTATGGGCGAAAAAACAGGTTTCTGCGCATGACAAAATCGACGCAAAATGGAAAAACGTAAACAAAGAAGATACTGTTTTGTCATGCGCACTAAAACACTTGCCGTCTCAGCAGGCGTCGGTCAGGATCGAACTTGGCTTTTGTCTTTGACGTGTTTTCGTTTTGACGGCGCGGCGTTTTGAGTTAATAATTCGAGTTTTTACTTTTTTTGACTTTCTTTGGACCTAGTGTCTGTAGTTGCTTAATTAGTTTTAGTTTAGTGGTTCACGTTTGTGGTTTGTGCGTACCCTATTTTGATTTTCGTTTAAATTGAACAATACGCACATAAACAATGGGCGACGCTACCAAAATAGAATCCCGAAAGTGTATGGTTGTGTGTTGTAGTAGTAGAGGCAAAATACCCAGGATTTCCTATTTCAAGTAAGTCTAATTATTATAAGTATTACTTATTTATACCTTATTGTTTGTTTCACTATGCCAACTGGGGCCCATTTCACAATCGGCAAGACTCCTCTACCGAATATTTGGTGAAATAATCACTTTCGAAGTCCGGGCCTGCCTATTTACCTTCACGGTGCAACAACTAGCTCCTACTAATTTTCTAATGCGCAAGTCCAAATAGAAATCTCTTTGTTTACATTTCGCGGTCGTAAATTTGCCATGTTTGGTCTATTTATTGCTTATCCACTCCTATACAAATCAATTATATTTACACATTCTACTATACGACGGCACCAGGGCGCTGAAATCTGTTAGTGTTTAAAACCAATAATTACGCTACAAAAGCTGATTGATTTAGGCACCTACATGCATTACAAATATTATTAAATAACTTTAAAGTCCTATTAATGATAAATGATTGGCTCGCAAAAAGGCCTTTAGCGTTAGGGTTTTGGAAATATTGCGGGATATTTTTATTTTACTTCACGCACGGCCCTTCGCTCGCTTCGATGGCTCCGGAGCAATACCTCCTACAACTGAGGTATTGTCCGGGAGCGTAACCAAAGAAAACTAACTGAATCTAACCCCAAGCATGCCCAAAATCAAGAAAAAAAACTGTAATAAATATTTGCAGTCTTGACTGATATCAACAGTGGGTACGGCAACTGGACCGCATATAACAGCTACCAGCCATTTATACAGATCACTGTTTACGTTAGTGTATTTGAAGTTAATTCACATCGGAAAACGGCTGCACGATTTGTATCCTGGTACGGTCGTCGTATAGTAGGATGTTTAAATATACTGTCCGGCTTAGTTAAAATAGGTTTCGCCCTGCAATATCTGGTCAAAGAACGTACTATACGGTAATGACGGTAAACATAAAAAAATAGCAAAATTAGCAAAAAATAGAAAAACTTTCATAATATGACTTCTGTACAAAAATGCTGTATCTGGTACAATTTCAGTTCAAATCTATTTTTAATACGATCGTGGTTGCCGTGGTATTGTGGGTTGCCTACACCCGTTGGGCAGTTTCTGAATTTTTGAGACCATTCACAAATTTGGCTAAAAAGTATCTCTGTGAAAGAATGCAGTTTATTAACATACCGATATAAAATAGTCATGAATACTAAACTAAATGCAATATTATAAAGGCGAAAAGGGAGGGTTCCACTGTTTTTAAAATGTTATATTTTTAAGTCTTAATTATAGGCCTCTCAAATATTAACGAAAAACTCAAAGTAGGTAGCTTCTATATACATAAGGAAGAGGGTAATTCTCTGGCTTATTTTATGACTAAAGACGTTGGCTGAGAATATTATTATCAGTCAACGCTAAAGATTCATATAAACAAAGGCCTGCAAGCGCGTTTTTATCGATCTGCAGGGTGATGAAATTTCAAGATTTTTTCTTTATAGCTCCTGCAGTTTTTCAGATAATTAGCTCAAATTTGGAATATAGACTTACTTATCTAATTGGGCATACCAAATAGTGAAATAGTTCTTTGGACCTTTTTTTTTATCATTTAGTTGAGCGTCTCTCCCCTTGTCCCTGGTATTTACCCTCAGTGTTGCCAGATCAGTTTTACAGTTAGGTAGTAGATTGATGTTAAAAAAATAGTAGATTGATTAAAAAAATAGTAGATTACAAATTCACTGTCTAGCTTTAAAAAAACATACCTATTCATGGTAAAACTGAAGCCTTGTTTATATAGGGAAAGACAATGACTGAAGTAAAGCAGAACTAATACCACTAACAGTAAGCTAATAACACTTGTTATTCAGGCGGTTTTTAGTAAACACGCCGTCACAGACGCACAAGTGACATGTCGGAAGTCGGAAGTAAAATGCTAATGACCAATGACGTTTAAACGATTCAAAGAACGAGCCGGTGAATCCCTTATATGTATATATAGAACTAGTGGTGGTGGTGCCATGGTGCCAACTTTTAAAATTGCTTAAAAATAGCAACGTAATCCCACTTCACAAAATTAATTAAGATGTTACGTTAGAATTTTAAGATTTCTGTTTAATTTTTTCTTGTAGTTTTAGGATATTTAATAAACTATTCTGTTTTTCTCTAAATAATAGTAGAATTTACCTTTAAGAAAGTAGAATAGTAGCCAAAGGTCAAAAATAGTAGATCTACTATAAAAATAGTAGACCTGGTAACACTGTTTACCCTCAATGTGGTTTTGAGTAGTGCTGGCAAAAACCGTGAAAAGTTGAAACTGGATATTCGGTTTTCTTAAAAACCGGTTTCGGATAAAACCGGGTATTCGAATAATAGTGAAAACCGGGTATCCGGATAACCGGTTAATCGGATAGCCGGTAAATCGGATAACCGGTTAATCGGTTAATACACAGTCATCATCATAATTTATAATTTGTTCTTAAGCATATTTCCATTAGTTCAGTTTCCCTGCCGATTAGGGCACAATCATTAAATTCTAGTGAACCAAATTTATTCCAATTTTTGGTCGTTTTTGAAATAAACCCCAAGGTAATAATTAAATTAAAAATATTGTTTATTACAAATTACAATCGATATAGATTCTGAGCAGAAAAAATATTAAAATTTTTTAAAACTTAAATAAATATAAAGGTATTCTATTATATTATTTTTCAATCGCCCTCTAAAAGCATTTCCAAATATAATCACCGTCCATTAGGTATCTGGGTGGTATGTTACGATTCCAAATACCCAGTTTTTACTTTACTTTCTATCTTTTTTACCATTACTTGAGAACCCGATGGCCCAGTGTCATGTAACTAGATAACCGAGAAACCGGTTATTCGGTTAATCGGTTAAACGAGAAATCGGGTAATCGGTTAACCGAGTATCCGGTTTCGGTTTTTTGAAAAACCGCGGATAATCCGAAACCGGTTAACCGACTATCCGAAAAACCGTCTTCGGTTCCCAGCACTAGTTTGGAGCATGACCGCATCCTAGGTTTGGAGACCTGCGCTTCACTGGGCGTCGAGACTCAGTGTTATTTTACAAGCTTCTTAACTGAAAAATGAACTGCTCATGTATGTTAGAGCAGCTATTACTATCATGTTCCACGTACTGGCGCCAGATATCAGCCTACATTTTCCCTTTCACTTGTAAGATCAAATATGTGCTGCAATTTCAATTATATTTATCCGTTATTTGCTTATGTGGTAAACCCATAAACCTCGACTAACACTAACTATCTTAAAGTATCTGAGAGCGGCGTCTGATTATCCCCGTGAGTTCGTTATTTCCTGTAATTGGGCTTTGGCCATTTGAAAATATATGACTTTTTGTTCTTTATTTACTAAATTTGAAACTGAAAATATTTTAAAAGCCAATCAAACGCCAACGCATATTAATTGGTTATAAACTCGTATCTTAATGAAAAACCTGTAAAAGCAATATTCGGTCGATATCAAAGATTAGGTACCATACCCATGACAGATACCTAGTTTAATTCCTACTTAGCAATTTTGAATGGTAAAGTACCTACTTATTTTTCAATATTCTGTCTGGCCGTAGAACAAATTTAATAGTGTATGCAACTCACATTTAATAGCTATTAAGACACTCGCATTCATTACACACGCCTACGACTCTGGTCGTAATTCTCATATACTAGTGTCTTAATAGTTATTATTACGTTCATTCACTGAAAAACAATTTGATTGGCTCAAATGCGTACGCACTTGAATCAATTGCGCCATGCATTTCATATATGCCAAATGCAATTGATGCAAATTCAGGACGCATTTGGGATAAACGTCTAAAATTCCTTGTTCCAAAAGGGTATGCTCTTGTCATAAAAGCACAGCAATTTGTATGATTTTATGCCAAAGTTTCAACTCTGTCTTCAAAGTCCATTATGATTTTTTAATAAAGCACTGCGAATTTGCGACAAAAGCACTGCGAATTTGCAACAAAAGTATTATCTAATGAATCTTATGAAAATTATTAAAGTACAGGGTAATAAATGTATAACGTTTATTTAAGAAAAAAAATTGTTACGTACTATTTGTGCCATACTGTATTTGAAATTTGAGGTGGCGTGTTGGGCTAGGTAGTACCATTGTCTTCATAAACAATGGTAGTACCTAAGGGCGTTGGTATTTTAAAAAACCCTAGTCGCAAATATTTTTAGTTGGCCAAGAAAAGTTTAAGCTCTTTTGCTTCTTGGTTTTTTTGTTAACCAAACTGACAATTTTCCAGAAGATCGTTCAAAGCTGTATCAATGTTTTAATTAAAATTTCATTTAGGTGCAAAATTTAAAGCAAATATTAAACCTGACCTCCTTCAGCATGACTACAAGCTACAAGGCCACGTCTGAAATTAAACGTGACAAGGGCAAGCAATTATTTAGTAGAAATATATTAATCATGTCGACGAATCCCATTAAATACTTTGAGAATTTTTTCTTTGAGTGATGGTGGCCATTGACATGGATATTAAGTGGTAGTTTTTGGCTAATCCAGCCAGTTTTCCGAAAAATGCCGGTTTAATTGCCGAAATGCTTTGGTTCGTAATTCCATAGTATTCTAATACAATTATGTTAGACAAGGTTTAGCAAATAGTCAAATATATTCTCCTTACACACTTTATACACATGTAAAAAGCGCTTACGTAGGGTTACCAGATGGAAAATACTTAAAAGTAGGACAAGAATATATTTTAAAGGAACATGTAAAATGAAATTTATTTTAAATTATTGCTACGGTCAGTCCACTCAGTATTATTAACCCAAATGAGCGCAATAGTAGACGCTGATTAATAAAACAACCCAAACCAACGGATATAACGCATTTATTTTCAAAAAAAAATAGAAATAATAACGACTCTTACTATAGTAATTTAACGAAAATTTCCAGTATTCTCTAGCGGTCCTACCTGGACCCATATTCTTGAGTCGTTGGAACAGCTCACACGTGAGAAGAGAAGGTTGTATCTTATCGATATGCATTCGATGGAAAAAATCGCGTATTTGAAGAATACAATACATCTTCTATCATATCCTCTCCTCCCACGTGGAAAAAAGAGAGGAATTCTGGAATTCTGCAATGGCCAAATGAAGTGCCTTAATCTCATTACACGAAGAAATGATTTTTTTCAACTATTTCATTATTACACGATGGTCGCATTTTATGTTAGTAGTAAAGTTAATCGACATAATGATCGAATATGGGGATCAAAAAATCCTCGTGTATTCGAGGAATACGTAAGAGTTTCTTCGAGAATTACGGCTTGGTGTGGTTTATCCAGAACAAAGATAATGTATTTAGATATACGGTCCTTTCTTTTCTGCCAATCCTATAGACATTACATTGGCCCGTATGAATAAAAGTGAAGCTTTTGCTCATAAGCAAAAGGTGGAAGCAAAAGGTAATCCTTTGAGCAAAAGGTAGAAACATAAGGATTTACTTCTTTATATATGAATAACGATAACCTTTTACTCACGAGCAAATGCTTCATAACAATAAGCAAAAGGTAGCGAAAACCTCAGGTCGAGACTTGTTTGTTTAATGATGTGATTATAGAATGAATAGACTACTGTGGGTCTCGGTCAACAGCAATATGTCCTGGCATGACCACGTTGCTAACGTCGCAAAATCAGCCTCCCAGAAGCTTGGTACGCTATTTCGCAACAAAAAATTTATACACCGCAGCAGTTGCTCTTGCTTTACAAAGCGTAAGTAAGACCGTGCTTAGAATATTGTTCACACATCTGGGGTGCCACGCCAGAGCACACCCTAAAGCTACTGGATTCCGTTCGGAAGAGAGATGTGCGTCTCGTCGGTGACCCGAAGTTGACCCGGAATCTGGATAGTCTGAAACATCGCAAACATGTGACCGAGAAATCCCTGTTTTACAGATTAGGGCAGATGTTCCCAGGATTTGGCCCGCTTTCTCCCGCCCCTGACAACGCCTGTCAGACAGTCACGATAGACGGCAAGAGCGCACCGGTTCGTCGTACAACTGGAAACACCTAGAACATCGCTTTACAAGAACTTCTTTGTCTGGCACACTGCATCACTGTCGAACTCACTCCCAGGACGCATATTTGGATATAACAAGCAAGATGCTCATTCGGCTATAACTAAATAGCATTTAGTCGGATGTCGTGACTGTTACATAGAATCAACAAATAAGTCTTCAATTATTTAAACACTTCATGCATGGCCCTCCGCTCGCTTCGCTCTCTATACGGGGGCTCAACAAATAGAAACTAACCAGGTGCTAACCAACACTAACCCAAAATTTTTATTTTATTTTTTTATTTTGGGTTAGTTTTGGTTAGCACTTGGTTAGTTTCTATTTGTTGAGCCACCGTAGCGAGCGAAGCGAGCGGAGGGCTATGCATGAAGTGTTAAAATAATTGAAGACTTATTTGTTGATTCTATGTAACAGTCACGACATCTGACTAAATGCTATCGTGCACGTCACATATGAAGAAACGATCGGCATTGCCGAATGGACATCTTGCCTGTTACATGCGAATATGCTCCCAAACTAACTATTGAAGAACCGTGTCAATCAACATTTTCGCACACACACCGCTCGTCGAGCAATATAGGATGTGCTACTGCCATAAAAAAATCATTCACCTAAATAAAAAAAAGAGTAGAGACACTTATAGCACAGCTTATTCACTACCAGCTAGTCAACTCTATCGAAATCAGAAAGTTGGAGTGTCGGGCACTGCGCCCTGAGCGGTTCAGTTCCACAGTTTAAAATGAATTTTCGCTTCAAAATACATGTCGTCCGAAGCCTCGGCTATCGCCCTGAGAGGTTCGGAAATTTCGGATTTTTATACAATTGTGCGTTTTAAAATCGTTTTTAAACGGATTTTAGACGATAAAATAGTTATTTATGCATCAAGTGTGTAAAGTGAACCTTTTTTTATGAATGGGAATATCGATAAAAAAATTTAATTGAAATTGAATAAAAAAAGTGTACTTTACACATGAGTAGCATACAAAATTTTTTCTACTACCGAAAAATATATGAAAAATTAAAAATATTATTAAATTACTTTACGCACTAGTGCGTAAAATAAATTATTTTACACACTAGTGCGTAAAATATATTATTTTACGCATTGCCCAAAATGTTAAACAATATGTCAGATTTACTTTACGCACTAGTGCGTAAAATAACTTATTTTACGCACTGCACATTAAAAAAGCCTATTTTACGAATCTTAGAGAGTGCGTAAACTGACTACTTTACGCACGGTAGTAGAAAAACCATATTTTAAATTAAACGAACTGTCAAAAGTATTATTCAGATGCCCAGGCGTTTTAAACAATATTAAGTCATGACCCTCTTCTAAAATTTGCAAAACTTGGTTATTGACTTTCCCAAATCAAAGGATGCCGCCGCAAGATGACTAGCTGGTAGTGAATTTTGCTAACGAAACTACAGTAAACGTCTGGCAACAGTGTGCCTTCTTAGAAATCTTTGTTTTGGCTATTGTGACAGTTGACAGTAAAAAAGAGGATGGATATTTACAAGTAAAATTTAATTTTGTTTAATGGGGCTATGGCTATGAGTCGCTTTAAATTAGGACCGGAACAAAACGGAGGTCTCTCGTTCGACGCAAATGTATCCTAGTTAATATTTTCACCCGACAATTGATTTTCAGATGTGTTTTGTCTATATTTCTAGTGCTTTCGTAAAGTGGTGCTGAAAATTTGTGTCGAAACTCGAACTTTGAGGGCATTTTTTCGCTTCAAATGTAGCGGATCTTCCGACTTTTTTGGCTTAAACTACTATATAGGACACCCCCTTTCTAGTGAAAAAAGAGAAGTTGCAAAATCGACATAACCTATATATCACCAGACACTACAAACCAAATAATATAAATAACAACACAGTTCGGCATCGGCAATTTCCACGCCAATGGCTAAAGCAAGTCGCTGCCGAAATTTTAAAATATGTCAAAAAAATTAGGTGTTGGTCTAGGGTCAAAGTGTATTTAATATATCCTGCGACCAATCACGAATCTGCCTCCCCGCTAAAAATCAAGTAAACGTCGCACTGTTGCCTATTGTCGCGTATTTTAAATAGCATGAAGGCGAATAAAATATAAACATTATAAATATTATAGTATACTTATTCCATATTCTGTATTTCCCTGTGTAAATAAAATAGTAAATAATAGAAGACACTAGTATTAAGGAAAATAACAAAATTAAGTATTCAAGTAGGAAATATAAATATGTAAATTCACTATAGGAAACTAGACAGAAAATAAATTAGGATTATTGGGAAAAAAATGTGGCAGCATCTAAATATGCGAGGACATTTTTTGCCCGCATTCTTTCCGTCCAGGTTCTTTCATTTGGCAAACAGTACGTTTGGCTCAGACTAATAAGCTGGTTCCTTGTATTGTGTCTGTGGTTTCATCTATATTTCTTGTTACTCGAGTAGTAAAAAAACGTAAAATGACTTCTAGTGAAGAAGAAGTTGAAACACAGAGTAATATTAGTGAATTGAATTTTATTGCATACCCTGAAATTTTGATAAAATCACAAATTCCAAGCGCAAAGAAAAAGAAAGACCTAGCTGTTGAAAGAATTACAGCTAAATATGAAGTTTTTTTTGGAAAGAAAATCGAAATTACCAAGTTAATGAAGAAAGTTAATAACATGAAAACAAGACTTAAGAAAAAAAGAGATATTAATAAGACCGGAAATCGAAAAATAAAGTTATTGGACTGGGAAAACTTGTTGTTTAAAGCAATGGAAGGTGATACAAATCCGACAGTTAGTAAAATTGCAGGTATGAGTTTTTATTTTTTTGATTAAATACTTTTTTCTTAAATGTAAAAAACTACTATGTTTGCGTAATCGATTTTTGAGCTAGTGTCACTTTATTAATCTACTTTATGAAAGCGAAGGAAGGATTATTAAAACTGAGTGTCATGCCATGTCAAATGTCATTCTAATTTGATTTCTAACCACTAGTTTCCAAGGCAACGCAACTTCTCAATCTCAATTTAATCTTCTGTGCTTGACCGTTTTTGTGTTGTGCCATTTTGACGTCTATACAGGGGTTTTCACCTAAAACTCCGTCCTCCGATTTTCCATAAATGAACAGAGATAATGTCATTCGGTAAAAAGTAGTTGATAACATGATAACTGAGGTCAAATACAATTTTTGCAAGGTCAATTTATGAATCGATATTAGGGACCTCGTAGTTACGAAATTTTATAAGTATATATGTACAGGGTGGCTCGAATTCGTGTCTATGTATGGGGAACTCGAAAACCGTAAGAGATACAGTGTCGGTCAAATTAAGGCAAAATTGCGCATTTAAGTGCCTAACAATATGCCGTTTAGAAAGTTTTAAAATTCCGAGTATTTACGGAGATTTCCGGAAAAAACCGAAATTTTGAAAAATCGTTTTATTTTTTTCCTGAGCTTATTTAAGAACGGATTGCAAATCTAATTGCACTTTTGCATTGCCACTTTTTCCGCTCTATCCAATGATGATATCTAGTTTGAATTCCGACATTTCGTCTTCAAGGGATCATCATCAACTTTATTTTTTTAAATACGAACGTTAATTTTTTTTATCGTTTTTCAGATGGTATTGGCGTTATTAATATGACTATGTGTTTTTATTTTTTTTTAATTTTTTTTTTAATTTTAATTTTTTTTTTATTATTTTTATTTTATATACATATTTTGCTTTGGCGTGATTTTTAAGTAATTTAAGGTAGGTACTTTTGAAATTTTCATATTATATAAAAATATTTTATTTGTTTTTTGCATTAAGGGGAAAATTGGAGCCCGTATTAAAAATTAAAAATAGTAAAATTATTTTTTACTAGAATATGGCCATGAACTATTACTCAAACAAGTTGCTTAGTGCATTTTATTTCTAAGCAAAATTCCAATAGGTGTTTTTCCATCAAAGTTCCTATAGTATCACGTAGTATGATTAAATTGTTGATGTTCTCTATTAAATAAATTTTTTAATTGGTTAAAAGTTGGGAATATTTTACCTTTGCAGTAAGCTACTTGTTTGAGTAATAGTTCATGGCCATATTCTCGTAAAAAATAAATTTACTATTTTTTATTTTTAATTCGCTCCAATTTTCCACTTAATACAAAAAACAAAATAAAATATTTTTATAGAATATAAAAATTTCAAAAGTACTTACCTTATATTATTTAAAATTACGCCAAAGCAAAATATATAATTAAAAAAATAATATAAAAAATTAAAAAAACAAATTAAAAAAAAAAACAAATAGTCATATTAATAACGCCAATACCCTCTGAAAAACGATAAAAAATATTAAAGTTCGTATTTAAAAAAAGAAAGTTGATGATGATCCCTTGAAGACGAAATGTCGGATTTCAAAGTGGATACCATCATTAGATAGAGCGGAAAAAGTGGCAATGCAAAGGTGCAATTCATTTTGAAATCCATTTTTAAATAAGCCCAGGAAAAAAATAAAACAAATTTTCAAAATTTCGGATTTTTCCGGATATCTCCGGAAATACTCGGAATTTTAAAACTTTCTAAACGGCATATTGTTAGGCACCTAAATGCGCAGCTTTGCCTTAATTTGACCGACACTGTATCTCTTACGGTTTTCGAGTTCCCCATACATAGACACGAATTCGAGCCACCCTGTACAGAGTCTTTCCTTATGTTTAGACAGCGCCTACTGGGCTTATTATAAAAGATAGAAGAAAACTTTAAATACAAAAGTTGTAGGATTTATCCTAAATCGCCAAAAAATGTTAGGTAAAAAAATAAATGAATATCGCAAAATAAGTAAAAAATACTAACTTGGTAATTTTTTAATGGAACGCCCTGTATATAATTCCATATTTGGATCGTGCGAAAAAGTCTAAACATGTTTCATGAATAATGTCCTATACCTATCTCTAACGGTTTTTGAAATATTGACAGTTGAAAATCGACCATTTTCCAAGTTTGACAGCTTGTAAAATCTAAACGGCTAAAGATGGAACACAACGGTATGCACTTTTCTATATTGGTTTTTCATAAACTATCGTATGACACTAACTTTTTATTTAACCAGAGGTTAAATTTATCCGGGATTTTTTAACCTCTGGTTAAATCTAAAGTTAGTGTCATACGATCGCTTATGAAAAACCAATATAGGAAAGTGCAAGCCGTTTTGTTCTATCTTTAGCCGTTTAGATTTTA
>JAEQML010056292.1:0-34300 GCA_016904865.1 Pissodes strobi
GACTAACCCAAACTAACCAAAGCCAACCCAAACAAACCAAAACTAACTCAGACTAACCCTAAATTAACCAAAGTAGGGAAATAAGCGTGCTTCAGTATTTCGAGCTAAGCAAAACCAATCCAAACTAATCAACACTAACCCAAAGTAAACAAAACCAATTCAGACAAATCCAAACTAACCAAAGTCAACCCAAACAAACCAAAACTAACCCTAAATTAAACAAAGTAAAGAAATAAGTGCGCAAACAAGCGCGCTTGTCTTTTCGCTATCTCAAACTAAGCAAAACTAACCCAGACTAACCAATACTAACCCAAAGTAACCAAAACCAACCCAGACTAACCCAAAATAACTAAAGCCAATGCAAACAAACTAAAACTAACCCACACTAGCCTTAAATTAACCAAAGTAAAGAAATAAGCGGGCAAACAAGCGCGCTACGCGCGCTTGTCTTATCACTATCTCAATCTAAACAAAACCAACCCAGACTAACCCAAACTAACCAACGCTAACCCAAAGTAACCAAAACCAACTCAGACAAACCCAAAATAACTAAAGCCAACCCAAACAAACCAAAACTAACCCAGACTAACCCAAAATAACCAAAGCCAATGCAAACAAACTAAAACTAACCCTCACTAGCCTCAAATTAACCAAAGTAAGGAAATAAGCAGGCAAACAAGCGCGCTACGCGCGCTTGTCTTATCACTATCTAAAACTAAACAAAACCAACCCAGACTAACCCAAACTAACCAACACTAACCCAAAGTAACCAAAACCAACCCAGGCAAACCCAAAATAACTAAAGCCAACCCAAACAAACCAAAACTAACCCAGACTAACCCTAAATTAACCAAAGTAAGGAAATACGCGCGCTTGTCTCTTCCCTATGTCAAACTAAGCAAAACTAGCCCAGACTAACCAATACTAACCCAAAGTAACCAAAACCAACCCAAACTAACCAAAGCCAACGCAAACAAACCAAAACTAACCCTAAATTAACCAAAGTAAGGAAATAAGCGGGCAAACAAGCGCGCTACGCGCGCTTGTTCTTCACTATCTCAAACTTAGCAAAACTAACCCAAACTAACCAACCCTAACCCAAAGTAACCAAAACCAACCTAGACTAACCCAAACTAACCAAAACCAACCCAAACAAACCAAAACTAATCCAGACTAACCCTAAATTAACCAAAGTCAGGAAATCGCAAACAAGCGCGCGACCCGACGCGCGCTTGTCTCTTTACTATCTCAAAGAAAAGACCCATCGAGCTAATGCTCTCGGGGTCTTTTCAGATTGTAAACGAAAATTTGTCTCAGAAATTTTGAAAAATCAATTTTTTGTTTCAAATCAACGGTCTTTTCGATAAGCCATCTCCGCTATCGGTATATTACTGTTGACATGTTAGCAATAACGCGTAAAATCGTGCTTGTTTACGTTTTCACTTCGCTTCGTTTATTTTTAGACAGGCGTCTACCTACAGCAAGTTTTCGACCATTTGACTAATATTTCACTTCACGCATGGCCCTTCGCTCGATTCGAGGGCGCAACCAAACAAAACTAATCCAAGGCAATGCCCAAAATCAGGAAAAACAAGTCAAAAATATCCGAATTAGCACGTACGCATGCGTGAAGGCTCAAAATTTGTGTTGGTAGATGCTATTAGCAAAGGCAAATTCCTGCGCGAACAACAAAATCTGGCGCGGCGCGGTGAAAAATAACACCAACATTGAACACAAATATTTAAAAAACAAATGCATGATCCGCAATTTTTATTTCATATATTGTCAAATAATTGTGTGCACTAATGATTAATATATCTCTGACATTTTAATTCGTGTGACGCTAAAGTGATACATCACCAAACTCTAGTTTCCCAGAAGAGTGCCACAAACGACCCAATTACTGAGAGGAAAACCATCTCATATAAAAGAAATCCGAGGAAAAAATTCCTGTCCCCTGCTGACAGACCGGAACGAATTAAAGGTGTGAATAAAACTAAAAGTACACTGGAGGTAGCACAAAAACTATATTGGGTGTTTGTCTCGGGTATTTCAAAAAACCCAGAGCCCCAAGCAATACTGGACTTCCTGAAGAATCATCAATCTGATGCAAACATCATCTCTGAGAAAATGAAGACTAAATCGAAGCAAGTTAGTTCATTCAAGCTTGGAGTACCAACGCAACAGGTAGACAGTATAATGGCCAGAGGGTATAAGAGTTAACCCTTTTCGCAACCTACAACGCCAGCAGACCAAGGTGGTTTCTCCTCTGAAAGGCGGAACTCGGTAAGCCAGGTTACCCAAGAGTCTGTGTATTTTTTTCACATTAATGTACAAAATTTATGTAATAAAGTGTCAAAGCTAGAGGTAGTCTTTAATGAAACTGTTTTTGACTGTATTTGTATCAATGAGCACTGATTAAGAGCTGATCAGTTTTCCGTGACAACTTTGGAAGGGAATAAAAGTGCCTCCAGTTTTTGTAGGTCTTCTAGAAGTCATGCCCCCCCCCCCCCCCCCCCGGCTGATGACACGACCAAAACAATTATTACATATCATCCCACTGTGTCAGTGAGATGCAGTCCAATCTGTTTGTTTAGTTTGATGCCAATCAGTTTAGCCTTAACAGATCCAAGACTCAAAACTTGAACTTCACCCTCCGACAAAATAAACCTGATCTGCACTGTGACCCGCATGTTAGTCAACTGAGTGGAAGATTATCATTTACCTTGTTAGGGCACTTTCTCATAATGTGCTCTCCCTACTCTTATGCTAGCCTATCATGCTTACTTCTCATTTCAAATGTCCTATGCAATTTTAAACTGGGGTCATAGTTCTCATACAAGAGAAAGAAAAATTTTTGGTCTGCAGAGGAGATGTGTGCTGGGCTTGGATATCGGGATTGCTGTCATCAGTACTTTACCTCTTTTCATGTACTTACTTTTCCATCCTTATATATCTACCAGTATCTTGCCTATATTAAGGAAAACATCTCCCATTTCTCCTCACATGAAAATGTTCATAAGCACTTAACTCGTAACCGCAATGACATACTCCCTGATTTTCGCAGATTATCAAGAACACGGAGGGGCACCGATTATTTCTGCATTAAATTCTTCAATGTCCTACCACACCACATAAAGGTGCTAGAGTTTACGCAGTTAAAAAAATATTTAATTAATAAGGCCTTTTATGCATTTGAGGACTATCTCCATGAATTAATTATAGAACTAGGTATGCATGTATTATTTTAAAATTTTAAAATTGTATGTTATCGTACTTCTTTTTGTTACAAAGTGCTTGTCATTATTTTAAAAATGTATGTCTTTATTGTGTATGTAGGATGTAGAAAGATTTTAACCAATATTTTAATCATATAGTTAGTAAGTTTTTAACTCTGAAACTTATTGTTTTCCTTATCTGACTTGTATACCCATTTTTTTGTTATGCTTTGTACCATTAATTATTTGATTTAATTTAAGGCATAGAATGTGTGTAATACGAAAAATTAAATCGCCAAAATTCACATTATTTAGATCTAGATACAACTACACTCACTTCAATTCCTGAACATTACCGTATCCATTCGAACTACATTTAAAATTACATTTATTGCTTTGATATAAACTGCTCGTCAAAAAAAACGACGCACCTAGTTTTTTGGACAATATTTGAAAGCTCGTTATTGGAAATCTACTGAACCGATTTTAAAAAACTTTGGAAATTCTGAATAGTTGATTCTTTGGTTCTTATGTCTAATTTTTGGAATAAGATAATTTGCACCTAACATATACTACAGGGTGTTAAAGAAAGAGATGTTTTTTTTACAAAACTTCAAGTTATCCCCATTTATGGGGTAGTTGAGATTGATAGTCGTAATACCTCTCTTTACTTACAGTTGGGTAATACCTCGGGACGTTTTTGAGATTTTGTGGATATCTTGGCTAACTACGATTATATGGCAATTTTTCGAAAATCGTCGATATTTTCCAGTTTAGTCCCAATAATGAGCAAACTACGGAAGGTATCGACGAATTGTGAACACGGCGTCTTACGGTAGGTCATATGCTACCAGTTTATGTACGTTACGTGATCCAGTAAACCAGAGAGTCCAAATTATGGGATATGTTTTACACAAAATAATTTTTTTTTTGAAAATTCAATATAGAAATTCAAACCAAAGAAAATTATACTTGTAAACTTAAAATGCGACCTTAATACCATGGATTATTAAGAATGGGGTATTTTCTCGAAACGGTTTTTGATTTTTGGTGATAAATCAGTCAGTTGTCAAAATATGGTAAAATAAGGATATTACTTCATGTAACGTTACCATAAATATGCAAACGAGTTTTTGTCTCTTACAATCGTTCAAATTACACTCGAAATTACCTTCGAATATACAGGGTGATTGAAAAAGTAAAATGGTAATAAAAGAATTCATTTTTTTAACAGAGGATCCTATTTAAGTACCCACCTATCATTTCAATTCTTAGGTATTCTAGGGACCATTTAGTAATATTCGTGCAATATTTTGTGTAAAACATATCCCTTAATCTGAACTTTCTGGTTTTATGGATCACGTAACGTACATAAACTGGTAGCATATGACCTACCGTAAGACGTCGTGTTCACAATTCATGGATACCTCCGTAGCTTGTTCATTATTGGGACTAAACTGGAAAATAACGACAATTTTCGAAAAATTGCCATATAATCGTAGTTAGCCAAGATATCCACAAAATCTCAAATACGTCCCGAGGTATTACCTAACTGTAAGTAAAGAGAGGTATTACGACTATCAATCTCAACTACCCCAAGAATGGGGATAACTTGAAATTTTGTAAAAAAAACATCTCTTTCTTTAACACCCTGTAGTATATGTTAGGTGCACAAGATCTTATTACAAAAATTAGACGTAAGAGCCAAAGAATCAACTATTCAGAATTTCCAAAGTTTTTTAAAATCGGTTGAGTAGGTTTCCAATAACGAGCTTTCAAATATTGTCCAAAAAACTAGGTGCGTCGTTTTTTTTGACGAGCAGTTTATTTAGGATGTAACAATTTATAATTTTCTTCTCGAAAAGCCAAGTTGAGTTTATTATAAAATTAAATGGCTTCTCAGATGTTATTTCATTGTGACGTCATAAAACTGTTGAAAAGCACTCCGACGGTCGAGTTAGGATATTATTCTAATCTGGCTGGAACCGTGCTTATTATAATAAGAACTGGATGTGGCAGTTAATTAAATTTCAAATATTCCTCCGAATCCAGACAGAAATGGGAAATTACTTGTTGCAGTTTGCATTTGGAAGTCATAATCCGCGAGTTGGACGAACTACGAGGGCTCCGAAGAGGGTTGAAGTTCCGAGTGCCTTCGTCACATCCGAAGAAAAAAAAATACAAATGAATCGTTATGAAGATACGAAACATTATTCCATGTGTTCATGGACACATTTATATTATGTATCAATCCGAGTCAGATCGGCTTTGAACCTGCACGGATATTTGCCACTAAGAATAATAAGATCATAATAGAGTCCAAGAACATAGAGATTAACAAACTTACAGACCCGGCAGTAAGAGAAAAATTGAACATGACCATATCAGCAGTTGGTAAGCTTAGACCTAGGCTTACCATTTTTAATGTACCTGCACATATTGGAAAGAACGATTTGGTAGAGGTTATTAACGAACAGAACACAGAACTTTAGAGACGAGGAACACATCGTGTCATCATTTTAACCCTTACTAATAATTCAATTATCTTGGAGAGACACGGTAATACTTTATCCTTGTTTGGCGAGACATTATACTGAGGTATTTCAGAAGGGAGTAGTTCGTTTGTATAGACAAATTTTGATGATCTGGTTTAACTATTGTCTCACTAATAAGCCTGTCATCCAGCACCATTCTCGGACGTTTTATTTCCTCGCTCCCAGAAGAATTGTCAGTCTCTAGAACTTTAATGGTTGCAATCATGTCACGGTTGATAGAAGTAAATTCGGCAAGTTCCTTTTGCAGCCGTTTCACCTCATCCAAATGAGAGGTAATATTGCCTTGCAGAACCAGGTTGTTTGCAGTAAGCTCCTGTAGCTCTTGTGTCAGGTGCACAATTTCATTACGCTTATTATTTAATGAATGAACCATCTTCTTTTCCTCTTCCAAAACCAACTCCTCAAAATCCTGCGTTCTGCGGCGCTGTTTCGTGAATTGTGATTGGCTACACGAAATTTCATCAGATAATCGGTCAATTTCCTCCCTGAGTAAGGTTATAAGCTGTTCTTTTTCTTCTAATATGGTACTAAAATTCAAATATTTTTTAGCGAGTTACTCCCTAAGAGAATGTTTGCATTGTAATAAAACATCCAATTTATTTTGCATCTCTTTAAGGCGTTGGTCAGCATCTAGTTCTTTTTCTCGGAGACACTTTTCCGAGCAGTACACTCTATTGTCATTAATCTTTTTATGATTCTTAAAATCCCTTTCCAAGCAGCTTGCATGAAGAATCCCTAGACAATATGCGCAACAATAAATCCATGGGTTTTAGTTGCACAATACCTAAATTTAAACTTTTTTGTAGATTCAGGCATGGTTAAGTATAATTCGATATGATTTATTTATCAGCAGGTCGAATTTCAATAAAATACACCCACAAACACACTTTCGAATTGGAACTTGGAACATAGCTGCGACACAAAAATGTAAACAAAGCTTACGCGCCAAATAACCACAACTGTAAATCGATGTTTTATTGTGAAAATTTCAAGTTTTCAGTAAAAATAAAACACTGCACTTATGCAACTAGTACTTAGGAACATACTGGCACTTGTTTCAAAAATTTATTTTCGCTTTAACTACCAAAAATAGGTATAACTCCGACTACGTTCGCAACTTAATCCCAGCATTAGAATCGGGAGTCTTTACTGGCCTCCAAGCATGGATATTTCTGATAATGGACAGCTGGATAATTTAAGAACACTTGTAAATAAAGAGGACATATCAATAGTGCTAGAAATAGATACGAACGTTCATCATACCGAGTGGTTCGATAGAGATATTGATAAAAGAGGGATGGATCTAGTTGGGATGTACGATGAATTGGATTGGTACGTGCACAATTGACCTAGTGAATTTGCCACATTTTGTGGAGCTAGAAGCTCGAGTAACATCGACGTTACGATGAGCGATCGTGGTACTGTGCAGCACGTGGTAGATTGGGAAGTATTAGAAGACACACTAAGCGATCACAGGATGATCGCCTTTTCCTATAAGTCCAGATGTGGAAAGCAAAGCCAGAAAATAAAGCAGATCAGGACGGAGATGAGCATTAGACATGGCGATTTTGGCAATGGACAGATTAGAACAGTTGCTGTGGAGGCCTACAATCGAACATGTGAACGAAAGAATCAATGGTCTAACTGAGGAATTGAATTTCATTACGGAAATGACGGTGCCTAAGAGTCTATATGATTAGGCCTGTATGATGGAGCGATGCCACCTGCCGGCAGGGCCGGATAGTGATAGGCTGAGTGACACGTACTTGGAGATGGCAAGGCATTTGAAGGCCGAAATAATCAAGGCCAAGAATAAGTCATGGGACGATTTCGTTAGCAATAATTTGAGTGAGGATCCATGAAACTTCTCTTACAGGCTAGCGCCTGGCAAAAGCAAGATGACGCTGGATATAATACAGACCAGAGAAATAAACGCCCAATTTACAAAGGGCTTCGACGATACAGCTGAACTCATAGTCAACCAGTACATTAAGGAAGGCAACCTGGTTGAAGATGACGTGGAGCACGTTCTGTTGAGAATGGTGGCCAGGGACTGTGATGGACCAATTATGGAGATTAGAAGACTTACTACCGAATAAGTAGAGTATTATTTCCTGATGATTAATATAAGGAAGGCGCCAGGACTAGATGGGGTGCTGGGCATGGCGTCGTTCTCAAGAGAGTGGCGCCAGTTATTGCCGACTACGTCTGCAGAATCTTTAATGACTGCTTAATGCTGGCATATTTTCCGAGACCTTGAAAGTTGAATTGGACAAGTTGAGACCTATTACGCTCTTGCCGATTCTAAGCAAAACTTTGGTGCATTTCATGAGAAAGGAAAATTTCACAATAAAGGGGGAGAATGAATTTGACCACAGAGCACAATATGGTTTCGTCAGCAGGAAGGGAATGGAGAATGCAGTTGCGGAGCTTCTGGGAAATACAGTTAACGGATATAAGTATAAAGCATGTATTTTTCTAGAGATTGAAGGAGCATTTAATAACGTTTGGTTAAAGAGAACTACTCAGATACCTGTTCGACCTAACGGTGAGTTATTTTAACGATGCTCAGGAAAGATTTGGAAAGAGGATGCCCACATGGTTCCAAACTGGGCCCTAACCTGTGGAATTTGGTGGTGGATCAACTTTTGGAAAGCTTCGACGACATCGAGGAGAGCAAGATGACGGCATTTGCAGACAACCTTGCAATCGTCATCTGTGCCAACTACAGACCAGCGCTGGAGATTCAGATGAACAGGGCACTGGATAGAGTGAAGGAATGAGCGATTACCTGTAAGTTAAGTATATCACACGAAAAGTCGAAATACATGGTGTTTGACAGGAAACTCACAAGGAACCCTTCCGTGAGGATTGGGATAGCCAGGATAACAAGAGCACAGCAGTTCAAATACTTGGAAGATATTCTTAATGAAAAACTTACTTTTCATGCTCATATTAAATATAAATGTGGTAAATCCAGGGCTAATTTTCAGTGGCTCAGAAGAGCATTGGCTAGAGTTTTTCAGCCACCCCCGGAGCTTTGAGGATCATATTTGATGAAGCAATTTTGTCGTTCTTTTACTACAATGCAGACATCTTTGAGCGTAAGCTTCAACATGTCAGAATAAAAAATGAGTTAAACTCTATTAGTGGATTGGTCGCCAAGACCATCATTGGAGCCTACAGGACGGTGTCCGCACAGGCTGCGGCCGTATTAATTAATATTCCGCCATTAAAATATAAATTTTGGCCCCTTCAGGGCAAGGGTACCGGTGGTACAGGACTCGCTGGTGGGAGGGTGGTGGGTCCCTTCCTCCTTCTTCTTCTTACATTGGCTCATCTCTAGCTACACCACTGATAGTTAATTTTATGTATTTGATACCTTCCAGTACTTGATAGTGCTAGGTGACCAATCCTAAAGTATTATTCCCCATAACCTTTTTATTTAAGTTTGTACAAAAATGTATGACATAGACAGGCTAATTTGAAGGTTTTAAATTTATCGTTAAATATTATGCATAACAAACACGTTACTAAACAAAGTTATAATTGGAAAATATCATGTAAAGATTCAAGACAATTTATAAACATTGTGAGCGGTCAACACAAGCGGTTAGAAACCTTAAACGTGCAACGATCAGCAAATTTTATTATATAAATACTCAGGCTAACCATCATCAGTTCGGCAGGCTTTGTTTCTCACCCAAACCAGTTCCTTGCAAGCACACAAGTGCACAAGGTCCTAATCTGCAACATTATTACTTGCCTCATCCCGAGTTTCGCAGCACACATGTGCGTGAACTCGGTTTCTCCAACTGGAGTAGTAAAGTCGAAAACACGATAAACCTGACAAAGTTCTAAGAAAGATAATTTTAAAGTAGAATCTGTCAAATAGTTAGGGTGCAATGTAAACTCTGAGTGGAAACCTGGTTAAATCAGTGTATCGCATCATCTGAATGTTTTCCAACTTCTTATATTGTATAAAGGCGAGACTGAATATACAAAAGCCTGAACTGCCAGCGCAGTGGCGCAGTTCTAATTGCAGTTTCCATCGGTCTTCTTTCTTCTCTCACCTCAACGACCATAACCTGGACGTCATCTAAGGCGTCCAGGTTCTGTAGCTACAGGCCGAAAAGCATCACAGATTTAATTTAAGTATTTTGATGGTAAATAGACTAAATAAAAACAAAATTAGAGGTAGATGAGTTCAATTTCTCAACAGTTATTGTACTTAGAAAATACTTTGAGAATGAAGATTATTATATTACAAATGCATAAATAATAAATGTTATTGTATCGTTAATCGAATAACAACTCAAACGTTCACTGTTCTCCTACGTTGATGGAATTATCGAACGTGCCTCGTATAATTAATAATTATGCTTTAAGCTAATAACGAACAGACGTCTCGATGGGCCATAAACGAAGACATTTACGACTAAATTAATTTATATGATAACGCCGATTTCCGTCATAAATTAGACGTCGCGTCGGGTTTTTTTGTGGATGGAATTTTCAATTTCATTTATGCAGAACGTACCTATTTAAGGCTTTAAGTATGCCGATAGGTTAGTGATATTAATCAAAAAATTGTGTCTTGTTCTAGTTTAAATTCTGTCCTTAATCATGCACAGAAAGAAACAGTATAATTACTGGACACACTCAGTGGCGTGACATCAAATCCGGGCCCATGACAATTGATAATAATACGATTCAGTGGTGGTTCGTGGGTTTATAAAGTTGAAGGGCCCAGAGCGAGAAGGCATTTGGCGCCACCACGAAAAAAACCGCTGAAGGTTAACACGCCAAAGGTGAAGAAATATTGAGGGTGCCACGGGGGACGCGCCAAATTCATGTTTTTTTAATGATTTTAACGACTTTTGGGTAAAAATTGAGCGTGGCACCAGTGATGCCAGAGTTGATACAATTGTACAGATCTGACACAACCTGTGTACATTTTTGATAATTCTGGTACATTTTACTTATTGCGGTATCTGCTAAATATTTCCAAGAAAAAAATACTACAACTTAAGCAACATCACACCACCCGGTATTTTAAAAATAGTCTTAGAAAAAGCCTAATACACTACTTGCATGGTAATTTGCCTATTACAAACTCGTGCGATTGCACTCGCTCGTGCAGTAATCTTACTAGTTTCTAATAAACTAAAATTGTGGAAACTTCCATAAATAGTTTTCAAAATGAGTTTTTGTGACAATCGAATTGAACAAGAATCTAATAAAAGTAAAATACATTGTTCACGACGAATCACTCTTAGCGCAGATGCCAAATTAACTAGACATAATATCAGTAGAGATGACCAGAACTTTCTGAAATCCTGAGGGTATGATGTCGAAATATTGAGGGTATGATGTTGTCTTCAAGTGAAAAGATTGAAGATTTCGGCGAACCTGTTCTTGACAACTCAAGTTTTCAAGAGCATACCTACATTTAGAGATTTCGATGAAATTCGCATACCCGTACACTTTTAAGACCTAATTTTGGATATATCAGTTATATTGAAACTAAATTTACACCAAGTGATGCCACAAAATCGTGCTACTAGTCTAATAATGCCCTCGTTTTCCTGTTCGATCAAATTCGCTATGAAATGGGTGGAGAACAAGTGACTGTGGTTCGCAACCCAGGAGTAACAACAACATTAAAAACAATGGCATCCTTTGGATCTACACAATTGAGAAAACAATTCATTTTAGACGCCACCAGCCATGTTCTTTCTTTGATGGGGATTGCCGAAGCTACTTGCTATTCTCGTTATGTAATATACTATATCATACACAGGTGAGGGTGAGGGCGAACCTTATCTATTGCTTCTCGAACAGCTTTCTTGGTCTAAAATCGATACGATCCACGCATACTTCTAGTAGTTGCCGGGTTATGACATACTTTACAGATGGCGCTTCTGTTTTTATTCCGCTGGTTGTATATGCCCGGCTTGGTTGACATGTGTTTCGCTTTGCAATTGAAAGTTTCGGTTTTCTGGCTTAAGTCAAAGAAAAAGTGGGAGCCCACTATACGATAATGATGGTAAATTTGAAAAAATATGAATTCTGTACAAAATTGCTGAAGCTGGTACAATTTCACTTTAAATCTGATGCAATTTTTAATTTTTCTTTGGCAACGCTGCTAACACTTAGACGTTTACTAAAAGCACCGACGATCAACTGCTCTTGCTGTCTCCGTATTAAATTTCTTTTCAGGGACACAACTGCGAATGATATTGATTCTTTCTTATTAATATACTCAGGTCACCGAATCTTGTTATTTTATGTGTTCTTGCTTTGTGGGTAAAAATATGACAAGCATAGCTTACTACGACCTCTTGACGCTCAACCGCTAACCAGATGGGAGCAGTCTGCTTGAATTATATTGATTCTTGTTGGCTTGGTCCGCAAACACAACAACAAAATCGCACGAGGAACGCTAGAGAAACATGTCCCCTGGCAACATTTCAAGGGTACCCCTCAAAGTTAGGCAACTAACAATTATTGTGATCTCATCTGAAGGTTATCATATCAGAAATAAACACTTATTGAATTTTTAACTTTTCCTATTAAATATTGAAACAAATCCAAGAAAATAACCGGGCTATTTCACAATTACCCGCAAATAAGCGTAAATCCTGACAATTATGTTTATAGGTCTGTCTAAAGGCATATCAGACCTGTCTGACCCTGCATACAGCTTTCTACAGATCTGATACAGCTTTAGACAGCTCTATAAGGCGCTATTTGCACTTATTTCGGGATAACTATGATACAGTTCAACTAAGACCCGAAGTACAACCGACTTTTAATTATTTTTTTTTCGACTGAATTATCACGCGAAACTAGATGAATTAACTAGAAAGCCGCTTCACAAACGGATCCCCCCAACACTTTGCTCTAAAAAGAAGCCTTGGCCCGGGGAGCGTTTCTATTAAGAATTTTCACCGAGCAAAGACCCTTGATCGGAATGCAAAAGTCACGTAAGCTAATTTTAATTTCTTTGGCACACTGGGCGGTATTGGGATTTACAAAATATGTTGAAACGCTAATTGCCATATTAAAAATTTTCGGTGACTTAGGAATAATAAGTATTAATAGCAGGTGGGGCGAAGGTAAATAGTACCAGATCAAATGTCAACCTTACCTGCTCGTGTGATAACCAATGTTATTCCTGCTAGATTCGTGACGCGGCTCTGACGACCGAATATCTGCCGGAATAAGCAGACCCTTCTTGCTGGCCAACAGCTTCGGGTGGATGAGCCGGTAAGAGTAAAGGCACTCACTTGTCCTGGGGATGAGAAATCATACCTAAAGGCGAATTAATTAAAGAAAAATGATCAACGGCATGTGGATGCAGAAAGCAAGGGGAAACAACTGTATTAAAGACTGTAAGAGTATCCTTAGTACAATCGTACACAGCAATCATGAAGATGTTCAAAACGAAATATTCCGGAGTTAATAGTTCCCCAATCGGATGTCTCCGCGGAGGAACAGGGGCGAACAAGTTTATGAAAGCAGCAGCAAACAGTATGAAGATCGTAACGTGGAATGCAAGAAGTATGTTTGCATCCGGAAAACTGGACAACATTGTAAGAGAAATGTTGAGACTAAATGTAGATCTTCTGGGAGTTAGTGATGTGAGATGGCTAGGAAGTGGCAACTGCGCAACAAGTAATGGCATATTCTATTATTCTGGGAATAGTGACCCGTAGCATTTGTATGGAGTTGGAGTGACTTTAAATAAAGGTTTTGCAGCCTCGGTTTTAAATTTTATACCTTACTCAGACAGAGTCATAATGCTTCAACTTAAAACACATGCAGGAAATATGAACATTATACCGACATATGCACCAACAACGGATAAGAAGGACGACGAAATTGAAGATTTTTATGCTGACCTGGAAGATATCATTAGAAATATAAAGAGTAATAATATCACAGTTGTTATAAGAGATTTCAACGCCAAAGTAGGCAACGTCAAGGTCGAAGGACACACAGGGAGTTTTGGCCTGGGAGAAAGAAATAATAGGGGGATCAACTGGTGTCTGGTAGAGTTCTGTCAAGTTAGAGATTTCATGATAGCAAATACCTTCTTCAAACTACCAAATCGTGGGCTGTATACCTGGAAATTCCATGCGGCCAACCCAGGAAATACAGTTAGAAACCAAATAGACTACATCCTCATTGACAACCGCTACAAAAGGGCAGTGAGAGCTGCAAAAACATACCCAGGGTCTGGCATTAACTCCAACCACAACCCAGTTAGTTGTAGCTAAACTTAATATAAAGATGAAAAAGATTTCATAGACCCAAAACTCCCTAAGAATCCTGAAATCCATGAGACAGTTAAGAAAGAGACCAACGAATGTATGAGGGACATTAACACATCGAATGAAATCAGTGTGGAGGAAGGGTCGAAGCAAATTCAAACAGGGTTAGAAGCAATAGCTAAAAAATATCTAACTAGAAAGAGAACCAAGAAAAAGCCCTGGATAACATCAGAAATTCTAGATCTTATGGAAAAGATGAGTACAAAACAGTACATAAGACAATACAGAAAAAAATTAAGGATGCAAAAGAAGAATACCTAGTAGCTCAATGTGAGGAAATAGAAGTACTAGAAAGGAAATTTGACAGTTTTCACATGCACAAAATAATACAGGAAATGGCTGGATGCAACAGAGTCAAGGCAGCTACTAATATTACCAAGGATGCAAATGGACCTATAATAACTGACGTGGAGGACAAACTTGAAAGGTGGGAAGCATACCTGTCTGGACTCTTCGATGATGAAAGACCTCCAAAACCGGTTTTAGAATCAAGCAATATGCACCTAAATATATTAAGAGCAGAAATAGTATATGCTCTGGAAACTATGAAATCCGGGAAAGTTGCTGGTATTGATTCAGATACTCATAGAGCTTATCAAACTCTTTGATGATGGTGTGGATGATGGAAAATACAGTAAGTACATAAAAGGTGTAATCGGCGTTCATTACACTGAAAGGGTATTGGTGAGAGGCAGGATACAACACCTACTGAATGCAAGCGTGACACAAGAAAGTGAGTCTGAGTATGCAAGTCCTATTGTCCTGGTTCCTAAAAAGAATGGTGAGATGTGCATGTGCGTCGATTATAGGGAGTTAAATTCTATTACGGTGAAGAACCGGTCCCCATTACCACGGGTGGAGGATCAACTTGACAAATAAAAATTATTATACGACCTTCGATTTGGCACAAGGGTATCATCAGGTTCCAGTGCATGGTGATTCGGTGGTTCTGGATGAGCACACGAGGAAAAATGATATAATAGAGATATATTGTATTCTTCAAATACATAATTGTTCCCATCGAAGTCAAATTGATAAGGTAACATTCCTATTATATATTACACTTTTTCTTCCCATTGAGCTGGAGAATACGGGTCCTGATGGTCATTGAATGGCAACCAAAATCGTTCCTTCGTTTTATTATTTTTATTTTTGCTCTGGACTAAAGAAGAAGTGTGCGATACGAATTTATGTAGACAGACGCACGTGTCGTTTTATTAATAGTCATACGCCTCTTAATATATCTATCCTAATGAAATAATAATAAATCAGGAAACTGAATGTGGCATCGAGCCAACGTCTTGTCGCCCCGTTAAGCCACGTGGATTTTTAAAAGGCTTCTTAACATACCTCAAAATTAGATTTAAAGCAATGCGTTTCAAAATGATTTATATACAATCATTATTAGAGCGACTCCGAAAAAGTATCCCGACCCGTATTCGCTTAGACTGTCCGGTCCCAAAGAATACACTTGTCGAAGACAATGTAATCCTGCAAGAACGATCCGGCCGGCGGCGCAAGCTTTCCATTTAAACTATGGTGGCACACACAATAAGAGCAAGAAACCGAATATGGGAAAACGACTGGAAACGTAAAATCCGGGAGGTCTGTTTAGAAATCCTTTTGTAAATCCACGACGGAACGGTAAGACGAAAACGTGAAGGCGGCGGCACCATATTGATTTCCGTGATAAATTACTCTCTCATTCAGCGGTATTCGCGGTTCGGAGAAAAACAAGTAGTGTATAGGAGGCAACCCCTTTGTTTGGGGGAAAAACCGGCGAACTTTGGCCTTTGTTCGGGTTTCTTGATTAACAATTAATTTTTTTGATTGCGCAGATGACTGCGTCTGAACGGATCACTATCAATCTTACTCGTCTGCGTGGATCCGACATTGGCGTCTATTTCTTCGATATCACGTCGATAAATAATAATAGCTAAGCAGTTGCCTGATAGGAAATTCAGGTTTTAGTCGTGGATTGCTTATTTTTCATGCATGCTGATTTTCCAGAATAATCCCACACTCGCCAACACCAAGCAGACGTAATCTAGTCTCACCCGCCTCGATTAGCGTCTTGTTATGAGAAAATTTCGAGTGGTGAAACGAGAACCGTCCTCTATAGCGCCCTTAGCTTGTAGCAACGCTAAAATAAACATTAACTTCCAGCTGTTTCGGGTCGTTGCGTATTCAATGTTTTCTCTTCCCAGCGTTTAAATCAATTTGCGCGTTCAACTTAACAAAGCTTTTGTGTCGGACACATAAATTTGATTTATAACCGCACTTAAACGGAACTTTAAATAATTAACAAACCTACACGCAGACTAACTCTAATTGAATATTATCTCCCTCGTATATACGCAATAGCTGGCAAACGTTTTGGGGCCGTAGAATATAATTTTCGAAATGATTATGATTTATCGAAAATTGAATGGGAAAGTTATAATACGTTTTGCTAGCGTGACGAGACCTATATGCTCGCAACAGTTAACTGATTGAAACACGTTTACTGCTAATAGATAAATCAATAGTTTCGCTGAAATTCAGGAGGTGTCCCGAAGATATGCCGAAACAGCACGAAAGACGCACCTAAGCAAAACCCACTCAATAACAAGGACTTAGTGCTTGTCGTGTGACGTCATTCATGTAGGCCGTAGGGGCTATATACACAAATATTTATGAAGTTATCAATAACAATCTTTTGATAGTTTAAATGTTGAACATTTGACAATAAATTCCTCAAAATTTTCCTGCTTCTCAAACTCAATTTTGCTCATTTTAAGAGCTTTTGACAAATTTAATATTTTGGCTGTATTTTGACATTTTTTGATAAATAGCTAGGGCAATTCAAAAGAATAGATGATATACAGTCTTCTTTTAGACGTACAAGTGTTTGAATCTTGAACTGTTGTACCTTCAGGAAAACGAGCTTTACATACTTTCATGTTATTTGTGGGCTCAAAGTTATATCGGGGTTTACGACATATTTATCGTAAACCTAGGTCTTATGGAATATTTTTATAATTTCCATTACAACCAATAATACAACACTTTTGAGGCATAATTACATTAACTCTAACTTCTCGTCAGGCACAGTATACCACAAACGTATGCTGTGCTCCTCGTTTATGTTAATTTTTAGCGTTAATTAGTATGTTTTATTAGTGTTGTTTGGTATGTGCGTGTTTCTAAAACTTCGGTCTTTCCTATAGTGATATATTTTCTTGTGAAAAGCGAGCAATAAGTACCTAAATTGGTGAAAACGTATAATAAACAAAGTCGGCCACTAGAAAAAAGAACTTTAAATTTTAAATTTTAACTTGGTCTGCAAAAAAGGACTATAGCTTTTTATCGGATCTCGTCGGCAGCCTATTATCAGCGCCAAACTTGGAAACAAAATGTTTTCATGTTCTAAATGCAAGAAGGATTGCGTAATTAAGGCTCGCCCTAAAGATGATGAACTGTTTGGTGGCCATTGTGATTCCTGTAAATTGTTTTTTTGTAAAATTTGCGTCAAAGTAAACACCACGGAATGTCATGCAATTGCTCTTGCTCAAAGAAACTTAATCTTTTGCTGTAAGAACTGTAGACGATTTTTGAAGGATGCCTCAAAACTAGGAAAAAGTCTGGAAATGCTGGATAAGTTAAAATGGGAAACAAAACAGAAGGACAGCCTTTTGAACCGCCTTAGAAATGATGCAGAGGAAAAAGAGCAAGAGCTTTGCAAACAAATTCAAGCACTTCAATTGGAAGTAACAGAAAAAAATTCCCACAATGAGCGAATAAAGACAAGAACTCAAGACTTTGAAGACTCTGTGTTTATAGCAGAGCGGAGATATGTTGACAAAATCGAAGATCAAAAGAAAGAATTAAGGGTATTAAAGAAGGAGTTCCTTGAACTAATGGATAAGAACAAGGGACTTCTGGAGAAGGTCACAGGTTTAAATGCACAAACCAGTATGTTGAATGAAGGGATAAATGATCTGACAGCTCTAAAGAACAATATGCTAACTAGCATAGAGACTTTGACGGCCGAAAACGAAACATATATGTGCGACTTAAAAAAGGCAAATTTTCAGATTTTTAACTTGACGGAGGAGTTAGCTTCAGCTCAGTCTGGTAGCCCCAACAGACATACAAAAACGGCGAGGCATACTTGCGTCCACAACAAGCAGCAGACAACGACGGGTACTCCCGGCTGTAATGAAGAAAGTGAAAGTGATAGGAACGATGAAATGTTGAATAACACAGAGGTATTGAGCTCCTTGGTCAACTCTGAGAAACAATTAGTTGATATCTTCCCTACTAAAGTTACAACTGGAAAAAGACTGCTGGTAGTGGGTGATCACTCTGCCAGGGATTGTGCAAGCCTTAGCAAACCCTATTTGGACCAAGAAGACTACAGTATAACTGGACTTATTTATCCCAACTTACCTCTGGAGATCCTTTGTGAAAAATTTTTTCAATCTGTCTTGCAATTTGACTTAAATGACTGTGTAATTGTACTTGTGAGTGTAACGGAAAGAAATTCTTTGAACTTAAAACGACTGTACTCTCTTGGTAAGCTAGCCAATTTAGTTGTTGGAATGGAGTTTTCAGAAATATATATAAACAATTTAATGTATTTAGGGAACACAATAGCGTATCGGTTAGAATAATAGAAAATTTTAGGGTAGGTAATAAATATAGACTGAAAAAGAAATATCTGTGTAGGCTACTGGCACTATATGTGAGCGTTAAATTTTTTTAAACCAGAAAATGCAGTTTTTGTTGCAGTAAAATGCAAGGATGGGTTAGCAGCAAACAATGACAAAGGTTCTGACGGGGTTTGTCTGGAGAAGCCCGAAACAAGGGAAATAGATATTCACCAGGTTTTGGAAAGGGCAACTGACGTTAATGGAAACAAGGAAAATGCATCAGATGCTTTTTTAGGAGATCCTTCCAATCTAGGGCAGGTCAGTGTATGAAAGCTGAAAAAGTTTCATTTTTTGTTCTGAATGCTTCAGTCTGTCAGAAATAAAATAGATGAGCTCTCAATACTTTTAGAATCTGAAAATCAGTCAGATATTGTGTTGCTTACAGAACACTGGTTAAAGATGGATGAACCCTGCCACATTCCAGGATATGTGATGCTATCTATATTTTGTCGTCATGAATCTGGATGGGGAGGGACGAGGTATCGATAAATGTTCAGAATCTTAAGAGTTTGTTTGTCTGTTTTAATATTGCTATGTTACTTAAGCAGCCTACTCGTGTAACAATTGTATCCAGTACCATCATAGATTATTTTTGTACAAATGTTTCTGATGGTGAAGAGTGTGCTGTGTCTGTGATAGGCTCTGGTTTGTCGGATCATGATGCAATAATGGTAGATCTTCATATGCCCGTAAATAAAGAAAGTGTTTCAAAATATGGTAGAATCTATAATAGTGCCAGAAGCTTTAGCAATTTTAAAGCCGAGACTTGTCGGGTTGATTGGCAGTTAGTATTACAGGATTCAGACCCTCTTAATTGTTTTAATGATACATTGGTTAATATATTTAATAACAATTTTCCAATTAGAAAAATAAGAAAAAAAGCCGTGGGTTACTAAGGGACTTAAAATTTCATCTAAAAACTTGAGATACCTACACATGTTAAGGAAATTATAACTATTTTAAAGTATACAAAAGAATTTGTAGAAGGGTTATTAAGGCAACAAAGGAAAAACATTATGAGCATCGAATGAAATCGGCTGGAAATAAAGCAAAAGAAGGATGGAATATAATAAATGAATTGAGAGGGCAATCAAATTCAAATATTTGCCCAGAACATTAACTCAAGCGTATTAAATACATATTATTGCTGTATTGCCGAAAATATTATTAAAGGAATGAATTCGCAGGTGGAACCATTATTGTTCTTCATGGTGTATCTGTTTCTGAAACATTTTGTTTGTTCCACACCGATATAGATGAGCTAAAAAGCATTTTTAGGGAAATAAAAAGAAAAAATTCTGCTGGTTTAGATGAAATGTCGTTGAGAGTATTTTGGAGCTTGTCGTAGAGTGCCTTAGGTTCACTCGCTGATGCTATAAAATCATTTGATTGGGGAATTTTCCCCTCTTGTCTTAAAACTGGTTTAGTGAGGCCCCTATTTAAAGGTGGGGACGTAGAGGATCCTTCAGGTTACCGCCCTATATCCATACTTCCTACACTTTCAAAAATAATAGAAAAACTAGTAAAGAAGAGAATGATGTCATTTATTGACAGGCATGGATTGCTGAGGGACTGCCAGTTCGGCTTCCGGGATTCAAAGGGTACAAGGGATGCGATATTTGCCTTTTTGGAGCGGCTGTACCTGGGTTTGAATGGCGGCGATGTGGCTGGGGCAGTGTTTTGCGATTTCTCAAAGGCGTTTGATTGTGTCAATCGGGAAATACTGCTGCGGAAGCTTCGGTGTTATGGGTTTCGGGGGGTTGCTTTGGGATGGCTTGCGTCGTATTTGTCGGACAGGAGTCAACTGGTTAGATGGCAGGGAAGCGATTCGGAACTGCTTGTAAATTCCTATGGTGTGCCCCAGGGTTCAGTTTTGGGACCGCTCCTTTTCCTTTTATATATTAATGATTTAGGAAATCTTGATATTGCCGGTCACCTCACTTTGTTTGCGGATGATACCACGATTTTATGGCTGGACTAGTGCCCAGATAGCCTCAACACTCTAGTGTTGAGAGACATAACAAAAATTAAGCAGTGGTGTGATGCAAATTGTCTATAATTTAACATTAGCAAAACTAATATTTTGTCTTGTAAGTGTGACTTACAGGATATACCTTTGGAAAGCAGCAGGCTAGAGAATAAGAATGATGTCAGATTCTTGGGTATTCATATTGACAGGCAGTTGAAATTTTCAGTACATTTCAATGTTCTTAATAAAAAATTGGCCTCAGCTTGCTATGCGGTTAGGTTGGTCAGTTTGGGATTGGATCATTCTTTGGCAAGGTCCGTATACTTTTCTTTGGTAGAATCAAACCTAAGATATGGGATAGCGTTTTGGGGTTTTTGTAGCGGACAGCTACTGCAATCTGTTTTTGTCCTTCAGATGCGTGCTCTAAGGTATCTTTGTAGATTAAAACCAAGAGACCATTGTAAAACATTTTTTAAAGTGAAAAAATACTTACACTAACATGCCTTAATTCATGAAAAATATAAAAACATCGAAATGGTTACAGTACTAGAGCTGGCGGTGAACTTTGGCTTCCAATACCAAAAAGTGCTCTTGCTAAGAATTCACTGATTAATGAGAGCAGAAAAATTTATAATCATTTGCCTCTATTGTATAGAAGTGTTCAGAACATTAAATTGTTTTCTGGTAGGGTTGAATTGTTTTTGCAGGACAAGGCATATTATACATTAAAAGAGTTTTATTCTGAAAATTTTTAGCCTGGTATGGTTGTGATTATTTGTTTTGTGTGTTTATATGTTTACTTTTATGATTTAGTACATCTTTATGTATTATTATCTTTATTACTATTTTTTTTTTGTACTTACATGTTTATATGATTTATTGTTTTATTGTCATATTGTATGGTTTGACTTATTAGTTGCTGTTTGTTTTATAATTTAATGACTTTTAATAAGGTTTCCCTTATTTGACTTACCTACATATTTTGTTTAGAGTAAAAAGCTTTGTAAGTGAGACCATGTCTTTGTACAATAAAGCATATTTTATTTGATTTGATTTTGATTAAGAATAAGTTACCACAAACTAGCCACAACCTAGAAAAATCATACAATTAAACACGAATGAAAACTTATAAAATGTGCTGTAAACAAACCAGCCGACCGGCCCAAAGGCAGCAGGTCTTTACGTATTTAAAAATACGCCCAACAATATAGATCGTATAGGTATAGCTAAATATACAACGAAATAATATACAAGTTTCACGCACTTAAAAAAGCACATAAATAATTCTGATTTCGGAAAAATTATTGGCCACTATTCGTTTGTTTTGTTTCCTCTTTCTGTTGCACTGTCTCAGATGATGCGCTATTACCATCTCTATAAGGAAAGTATTATTTTAGGCAAGTGCACGAACAAGGTAGAAGTATTAGATAATTCAATAAATAAATTACGAAATACCACTGTTTAGTCTATATTCGCTGGTAAATAAATACACGAACTCTTCGCTTAATAATGGACTGTATGTATTAATTATTTTAGCATTACATTAAAGAATAAAGTGACTATAACTATAACAAACAAAACTGAGACGTAAATCGTACGGCGAACAAAGGAATATAATGTCCCATATCAAAGGTCGATAAAATACCATCCCTCTTCTGTTATCTTGAAGCACCCTCTTTTAGGCCAAATGTTCTCGCGTACAGCGTTGCCACTAGCAGCACCCCACGACCAGGCACTAAAGATGCTTAGAGGACATAACAACCACATTATAAAAAGTGGAAAGAACATGTTATGTTTTTTACAATATTGGAGAAATTGTAATGTAAGAGATACATTCCTTATATTCACTACTATCATAGTAGTCTGGCAACTTTGCAAATAATTGCGCTTCGATCGTGATTACCCTTCCACCCGAAAGCCTCCTTCCTACATATTCGCTTCAAATCGCAAAGGCCCACATGCATGACGTCACGAGTTAAAATTTTGTGAGCACTAGTCCTTTTGTAGAGGTGTTGTTGATCTAATCCACAAACCTTGGTCGAAAATCTAGTTAAGGCCTAGATTTTCTCTACGTTTAAGATTAATATTATTTGCATTTTATAATCATTACCGATTTCATAGGGGTTAGTTTGTGTTATTTAAATGCACTAAGAAGAAGAAATAAAGATTTGAAGTAAATCAAACCCATTATTTTGTTATATTAAACATTTTTATATGATATAAAAGCTTGTCGCGAGATTTTTCTGTTTAAATTTCTCGCGACGAGCTTTTATATCATATAAAAATGTTTAATGTAACAAAATAATGGGTTTGATTTACTTCAAATTTTTATTTTCTTCTTTTTATTGCATTTAAATAAAAGCTTGTTTTAAAAATTTTTTTTTACTTTTATTTATTTTTTTACTTTTTAGTTGGTATTATGGTATAGCAAAATCACAAATTTAGTAAATATTATATATTTATTTATAAAACTTAAATTCGTAGTATATAATAAAAGCCATCTTGAATCCGCCATTTGGATTTTCAATATCTGATAAAAAAAATTATATTCCTTGTCCCTAAAAATCCCCTAATACCAATTTTAAACTAAATCGGACATTCTTTAAGTAGTGCCTTCAGCACTAACCTTTAAAGGGAGGTGGGAAGTGTAAGCAACACCACTGTCACAGGGGGGGGGGGGGGGGGGGGGGGGAGTGCAAGCAAGACCATAGTTTTATATTTTCATCTGAACTACAAACGCATACCAAATTTGAAGCCAATTGGATAGGTAGAAGTCAGCTAAAATTGACTTGCAACACTTAAACCAGTATCGGCCATGTTGAATCCGCCATTTTGAATTTTCAAAATCTGATCGAAAATGCATATTCCTTGTCCCCAAAAATCCCCATATACCAATTTTAAACGAAATCGTACATACTTTAAGAAGTGCCTCCTCCCCTACCCCCGAAAGGGGGGGGAGAGGTATAAACTTAACAACATTATAATATTGTATTGTCATCGGAACTATAAACGTGTACCAAATTTCAAGTCAATCGGACATTTAGAAGTAGTTCTAATTCAGCTTGCAAGATTTGATTACAGACAGACAGACCCACAGGTGAAAGTAAATAAAAGCTTGTAAAATATCAACTTTAGAAGGATCTTTAGATGAAAAAACAAAATGTAGGGAACGTAGAAGTGCTTACAACACCGCAACATCAACTAATCGACCCAAAGTCAGCTGAAAACCCGCCTGAAGATCTGGCATTAGCTACAATAGTAACACCGACACCAACTATTGTCAGTGGTACTAATACAACTGAAGAGTAGGCACTGCATCAGTGCACCCTGAGTAATGAAGAAGAACTGGGAGATGTTGCCACAGATGAATGTAAACTTAAACCCAATGGGGTGGCGTCTGCTGAAAGTGCACTACATATCGAGATTTTCCAAGGTGAGTCCTGGGGCCCCATACTTTCCTTGATTTACATCAATGATCTGCCCTTTGGTGATACGAGGGATACATACGCTCTTTGCGGACGGCACCACCGCTTCCCTTTCAGCGAGTACCCTGGAAGAGGCTGCAAGGGAGCTGGGACTGGCACGGTCAGTGGCTGAGGACTGGTTTAGTGCCAGCAGCAAAACACAGCAATTAGTGTTTTCACTTAGAAACATGGATGAAGTTAGGTGGGATTCCTGGATGTGGTGATCGATCAGGAACTTAAGTGGCATACCCAGATTGGGCAAATTGCCAAGAAGCCTGGAAGCGGTCTGTTTTCACTGAGACGTCTATGCTAGCGTGTTAGTGTTCCTACACATTTGAGTCTACAAAATTCGAGTTTTACTACTTCCTCAGGTAAAAAGCAAACCTCGGAAATTGAAACTTGAAAATAATGACATTTGACACAGTGACCCACTGACAAGGAGATCTTGGTCAAGGTTGCCAAGCGTTGCACATTTCTCTTATTGAAACCTAGACAAAGTCTAGTCGACTTTTAGCCAACCCAAAGCAAATCAAATAAGCCCGCTACATTTCATGTGTTGGCCTCCGCTCGCTCCGGGAGTAAAACGAACAGAAACTAACCTAAATTAATGTAAAAAAATCTATTGCATAAAATAATTCTCTTTTTTTGCTTAGTTTTCGTGAGTGTGGATAAGTTTGGGTTAGTTTCGTCTCGTGCTACTACGCACAAGCCTGGGCGAAATCATTTCGGTTAGCCTTGGTTAGTTTGGGTTAGTTTGGGTTAGTTTGGGTTAGCTGCCTAAAATATTATTTCGTGCCTTAGGTAAAATTTAATCATTTAATTTACCCCAGAAGTGCCCTTATCTACTATTACCGAGAACTCAAACACCCTATTTCTAGAATTGTGATTAAATGACTAAAAATGTTAAATTTATCCGATGCACCTGCTGACGCTACTAGACAAAACTCAGTCATCATTTCCTCATACCCCGACAGACCAGTCATTTACGAAAAGTCCATCAAGCCTCTCTCTATTACGTAGGAAACATCGATATTCCGCACCCTCTCCCACGTTGTCTTGACATTTGGGTCGGCGATCCCCGAATTCCACCCCCCAAAATAGAGCCGAGATCGTGCATACTGAGAAAGCGGCATCTTGTTCTTAATCAGTGGAGGGATAGATAGAGATAATGCAATTCGACGAGATTAGCAGATTTTCGGTAATTCATTAGGAGTTAGCAAAATTAATTTCAATGAGAGCTTCTCTGCCAGTTTTCGAATAAAGGAATGCTATTTGCAAACAGAGGAGCGAACGGAACTTGAGCATTATTTAAAAACAAAGTTAAGTACATTGAGACAATATAATCTCCACTGAATCGAAGCAAATACAGCTTAAATAAGCAGCAAGAAATACTTTATACGTCTGTTGGGAACATATAAGGAAACCTGTATTAAACATGGAAGGAAACAGACTCATATGTGATTAGTGATTGGATTTCTTATGCATAAAATTAGAGACAAAGCTAAGAGTAATATTAATAAGCAAAATGCAAAACTTATATATGATCTAGTAGTGGTGCCAAAAGAACATTTTGAATGCAAATTCTCGACGCTCTCTATTGGAATGCAATATACTTTTCTAAATATGCCATGTGTGAAATATTAACCGGTCTATTTCAGTTTGAGCTTGCATAAAGCTACCACTATGATGAAGAGACAAAAAGATATCCTAAATGTTAGCGGTACATTACACTATAATTAGTTAAGTGCCACCACCATATTAGTGTTTTAATGTACAAAAAACTATTCTAATGTGTATTTAACCTAACCTTGTACTGTAAGTGTCAAACGTATGACCTGCTATTTAAGTATACACTCTGTATATGAACGTTCTACTAGAAAAAAACGAACATCGGATTGGTACACGACACGTGATGATTGGTTTACGCAAAACTGGCAATGGTCAAGATTGTTGATCAGGAACACAAAGAAAAATGTATAATGCGTAACTGCGGTTAATTTTAAAGATGCGTCCCAACTTAACCCCGGGGAAGTGAAGTAATGGTTCGAATCAATAATATTTCCCCCTTCCCAATATATTTTGGATATTTAGCCTTTATAATACAGTTAATTTGTGCTCTAGTTGGGAAAATTATTTGATAGTGTTCATTGCTTCCAATCTACACGTTTTGTTGGAGCCTCAATCCAAATACTATCAAAATTTCGTGACATAGTATTGAACAAAATTCAACAACTTAAGCGGTTTTTGCTGATAACTCGAAAACTATAAACTTTTCACAACTAACCTCCCTATTCAAAATGAAAGTACATAAAATTTACTATAAATGTCCCTATTTAGATTTTTTCCTCCGACGAACCGTCCAGGCTAAAGCGTCAGTTGAAAAATGGCGTATTTCGGTTGTTTACGTAACACCCCAGTTCTTCCATCCCAAAATTTTGTAACTGCCCCGTTCATACGTGATTACTGAATAGATTTCTTAGGCATAAAACTAGAGCCAAAGCGACAAAGCTAAGGGTAAAATTAATGAGAAAAATGCAAAGCTAATATAGGATCTAGTACTGTTGAAAGCACTTACATATGGTTGCGATATATCGGGAAAAAGAGCAAAAGGTAGTCGAATAAAGCGACAATTGGATGCGGCACAGCAGAGAAAACTTCTGATTATGATTACAAGGACCTACAGGACTGTGTCCAGAGGAGCGTTTCAAGTGGTGGTGGGTTCCAGCCCGTTTAATGTAATGGCTGGGGGTGATAGAGCAAGGAGCGTGATAGAGGGGCAAAAGATTTTCACAATTCGAGAGGAAGCAGGATTGTATGTGGGGGTGTTGAGGGCATCATGGAGTTGGGTTAGGGATGATTAGATGATTAGATGATTCGCGATCTGGATAACGGATGGACAGTACCTCCTTCTAACAGTCTCTAAAATGGCAGTGGCAATTGTCGTAGATTCGATCTTGGTCGATTTTCTAAACAAACAGAGAATGCACTATAATTTAACATAGGGGCTAGTTCTAAAGTGCATTTGCAAAAAAAAACAAAAACCTTTAGCATTATATGAATATTTTAATAAGTTGAACAACAACTTGAAGCTCATAAATAAACACAATATAAACATTAAATTATTGTATGTAGTGCTATGATATGAACAATCTCTGCCGATGCTAGGTATCGACCTTGCAGAATTGTAACGGAATATATGTTAAATATCTCGTGTAGGTAGGTAATTGAAGAACGTAGAGGGTTGTTCAATGCCTGTAATCTACAATAGATTGCCACATTTATCGTATGTTGAATGTTTCCCTAGTTTGTCGCCGGGTTTCCTACAACGGTTGTCACGTGTATTTAAATTGCCCAATCCAAGCGTTAAAAATGAAAATAGGTAGAATGTACAATTTTGAAAGAAGGGTGGTTGGCATCTTGTGTGCAGATGTTGGCACGGTAAGTGGTATTAATTCTTTGATCTCAAAATATTTTGTTCATCCTGCATATTTTTCAATAGTCTTTGCATATTTTAAATACAGAATTGATAACTGTTTTTGATTCGGTTAATCATATTTCACTAAAGAATTAAGCATTTTTATATTGCACTTTCGAGTGTTTGACGATTTCAACAATATTAATTTTTTTATGGTGACCTTTAGGTTTGAATACCGTTTTTTGGTGGATAATTGCGTATCTTATCGGTCAAATTCCTGTAATTTGATAACGGTTTAATCCAAACATATAGAGAACGTAATTATTTCATCGTTTGGTGGTCATACATATGATTTTACATATTTTCATTTAAATTGAACAGTATTACCTGGAAGATTCTCAAAGCGAATTTTATATATTCCTGTAAAAGGTAGTTAATTGAATTTGAGTAGAATTTCGCTGAATTTTCCTTAGTAGTATTGTTGGTCATAGTTTTTTCAGGCTTATTTCATTAATTTTTCAGTTGATTTGTAACATCAAACTATAATTATTATCACTTATCGTGTCACGTTTGATCAATGATGTACCGGCATTGATTTTCATATGAAAGAGGTTTAAGCACATGTGTGTAAATTTACCTGGTTCATTTTTTCTAGGCTCTATAAGACGTGAATTATTTTTACCTTTGTAAATTCTAGTTATTGTTATCTAAATATTCTATATTTTCTGTTTGCATCTTCTCTAAGAGCTTGGCGCCCACAATCACATATATAATATAGTTAACAGTAGAACCGTTAAATCGAATCCACATCTATTATCATTTAAATTAAATTAGATAAATTAATTATCCTCACAAATTGGTGACTGAGCTAGAAATTCATTACAAAGTGACATCACTAAATAGTTATAGAATATTACAAGAAAAATACCTTAAGCATTGCATAAACAGTTGTAATCCTAACTAAGTATATGATTATAAACGCAATCTTGCAGCAAAATACACTTAAAAGTTCATTAATGTTCCTGCGGAACCACTTTGTACGAGTTTGGTTAACTGAGATAACGCTGCGATGAAATACATACACACAATAAGTTAATATGTACAATATTTTCATCACTTGACGAGCAAGGTTCAATCGTTCAACAGTTTATCTTCAAACACAGGAAATGTCACTTTTAAAAACACTACTAAGTTTCTCCTTAAATTCTATCTTCTATATACAATGTACCTAAACGTCTTGCAAATAAGAATGACTCAAATGGTAGTGGATTGAGATTTGAGAATGATATGCAGTCTTATGCGTATAGCATGCCCATGTGAAATTGCGGTTTTTTTATACACGCAACATTGGATTCTAAAACTGCCTCTTAGCGCGTCTTTCTTGGTTGGGGGGTTAAGATGTTACTGAATTCTAGAACGTGAGAACTAGATCAACTTGAACGCGTTGCCTCCACCCTTTCTGACGGGATAATAAACATAACACCGGAAATAGAAAGGGGAAATAATGTAAATGCAGAGAAGTTATATAAAACTTAACATCAGCGATTGTCTAAAATAAACTTATGAATTTTAACACAGATCTGGTCGAAATACGTTAACTAGTTTTTATAAAATTCGATTATTAAAGATCGGAAATTTAGAGGAGCTCACTTGATCGCCTCAGTCTTCGCTGTGAAAGCTCAGTTATTGGTCGTATCACCGAATGCATTTCTGCAGTATACCTTACACGGCCTTGGGGTTCGAAATACATCGATGTCATTGGCCTAGCACGAATTATGCGGTTCGATGCAGGACTGCTTCTGTTGAAATTGCCGATTAACTTAAGCAATCTGTTTTCTTGTGTCGAGCTCCAAGTGCAGATGAGCAAACGTTATAACTAAAGATGGCGCTAGGAGTATTGCCGAGTTTTCTTTGGAATACGAACACAGGGACGTGGGATGTTAATAAATCGTTAGATTTGAAAACATGTTCAACTAGAATACAAGAACGCATAGTGCACTCGAGTGACAAGAATAGGAGAAGTCAAGTGGCGTGGGTCAGTAGAAAACCTCTGGAAGCGATACTGAAAGGATTTAAAGCTATTCAATATGATTGCGGTATCAGAATTATAACGGAGTGGCAGAAGAGATGAAGTGGGAGTTCCCAGGGGAGGAAATCTTACACGATATGTAAAGAAGTGGGAAGAGAAAGGACTAACATATCACACGGCCCCATGGGTTGGTTAGTTAGGATATATAAAACGCTTTAAACTACGTGACACAGACGGTTCATAGAGGATTCAAGGCACAAAAGGGAAACTTGTCAACGTCGAGAAAAATTAAAATCGGGAATAATTTGGCGAGTGGAAATCTATATGTTTGAGAGACGTAGGTAACCTAAACTGCTGGGCGGAGAGAGCATTGAAGGAAGAAGCTATGGAGTAACGTTGGTTCCGGTTGTCTTAGACGTTGATTGCCATTATGCATATTAAGTAGTGTAGACAATAAAATAAGAATCTTCTTTTTCGCTGATCGTTCTACAACTGCCGGGCTTCTCCTGTACAGGGGAAGTGAAGATGTTTGTTAAAGTTCCTATGGAATTGCTCAGTGTGAGGTTGATTAACTGAGATAACGCTGAGATGAAATACAGTAATATACAAGTAACAATAAAAGGATAAATGTTACCTTAATGTCCACAGTAAGCTATTATGTACAATATATTCACCAATTGACAAACAGCGTTCAACCGTTGAGCAGTTTATCTTCAAACATAGGGAAAATCGCTTAAAACACTTACTAAGTCTCTCCTTAACTTCTATATACAATATATTTCAACTTCTTGCAATTCAGATTGACTCAAGTTGGAGTGAATTGAAAATATGCAGTAATATGCCTAAATAACTTCTGTTGGTAGCGCAATGGCGGGCGTCGAGAGTTTATTTTACCATGCAGAGTAATTTGCACTGGAAAACATCGCACTGTATGAGTGTGTAAGAGAAAACTTCAATTTAAGAAGAGAACATGACAGGGATGCTTCTGTGGAAATGCGGTTTTAATACACGCAACAAAATGTATTATGAAACACGCTATGCTGGTCGCATAGGTAGGCTACACTCCGAGAAATGGAAATAGCACTTATGGGAAACTTTATATTATAATAAAGCAGAGAGAGTATTGGCCGAGTGCCAAAAACGCCATTTACTTCTCCGCTTTTGAGAGAGTGACTGTAAAATAGTGAGTTTACTCACATGGGCGAGTACCACAGTGAACGCTTACTATAGCGATTTACTTGTGAGAGAATCAGGGAACAGCTTCCATGGCCGAGTGCCACGGGTACCCGAACTACCACGACTTACGTGGGAGAGAGTCGAGGAACAAGTCTATTCAAGAAGATGAGGACGCCTCCTTTCTCCCTTGACGCGTGAACATACCTCCACTCCTGAAATATCCCTTCCGTAGAGGGAAAATGTTGTAAATATAGAGACGTTATATAAAACCTCAACATGTTACGGGTGGAAATTCTCCTATTTATAAAAGTCATTTTAGGAAGGAATATCGATTGCTCAATCATCTCTATTGTCTTTTCTCGATAAGTTCGTACCTGTCTAGGTTTGTGACAAACATTAGTTGTATTGACATTTAAGGATTTTTAGTTGAATGTCAGTTGATAGTTTTGACGTGTTTACAGATTTGTTTCTGTTAATTGATCCAGTAAGATGAGAGAAAACAGAAGAAAACTGTTGTTGTTGATTTTGTAAGGCTTTTGTTTATTCATTAGCCAAAGAAAATTCCTTGGAGTGGGAGATAGTCCTCGAGAAGTATAATATTTCGTAAATGAAATAGGCTGGAAGTCGTTTGAGACTCTCGAGGGAACGTTAGTTGCGTGTGAAGAAATTTCTAGTAACCGCCGTAATGGCAATATAGCCCGTTGATCCTTTCAAGATACCCAGGAAGGTTTTGGTGAACCCCAGTTATGGGTAAGCTGTTTTAAGTTGTTTTGAATGTCGAATTTCAATTAGATATTTGGGGCCGAGTTTTAGCATTTTTGTAAATTTCATGTTATGTTGTTGTTATGGATTAATTTACGCTTTTAGGGTTTTTGGAGCTGGTTTATAGTAGCTGAATTCCACAGCGGAATTCCGGTAGCTGGTTGTTGCGGGGTTCTAATTGCTGATTCCCTGTAGGGTAGGAAGACCCACTATTACCTGGAACCTGATTAATTTGGGCTGTTTGACATACAGAGAAGGATGATGGCCAGTTCTCGGATATAACTTTGCAGGAGATTGTTCTTCAAGATAAGTTTAATTTTATACATATTATCAATTTTAGTCAGCACTATTGTGCCAGAAATATTTACTTCAATACAGAAACTTTTAAATTTAAACAGAATTTAGTACTCAAACATTTTCCTAAAATGCTTTAATATTTTCTTTAGTAAGTAATATCACACATCATAGTCCACTAGAGTGTACCTTTTGTGAAGTGTTACTACGCCGGCCTAGAAACATTATTTACTTCTTACGGGTGCTAGATTTATGGATAATCTCTAGATCCGAAGAAGATTATTCACTTTATCACCTTTTTACTTTATTTTAGCATTCATAATAGAGCATAACATTGCATTTTGAGGGATACGTTTTCTGTTTGAAACTTGCAACTCTGGCTTTTGGAAAGGCTATACTAACCGAGTTAAATTAACTTAATATAGTCTATGTGATCGATTTGGTATTTCTATCACCGTCTAGGTTGCAGGTTATAACAGAGCGTTTCGGAGAAGTAAACTTTCAAAATTTTAAATCAAACTCTCAGGTTGACAAGAGGTTGTGTCTAGTCAGTCAGTAGACTGGGTCATTTCGAAAGTTCACTACGGGGTAGCTGGTTTCTTAAATAAATATTATGAATTTTAACACAAACTATCTATCTATCTATATATCTATATATCTATCTTAACAGGTCAATTGTATCTGGATGTTTTCAAGAGGTTCCAACTACTGTATCTTAATAGTATCTTAATAGTAGAAAAGGAGAGGAAATATATTAAAATTCTACGGGGAGGCACAAACTTATTTCATGAAGAGAGAGACTTCTTAGCAATTCAAAGAGAGTGAGTCCTCATAGAGGATATTACCTCTTCCGTGAGGATTCACTCTCTTTAATACACTACTCAGCTCATGTCTTTTCAAGAAAGTGAGGACGCATTCTTTCTCACTTGGCGTCTAAACTTATCCCTACTCCTGAAATATCCTTTCCGTAGAAAGCAGATATTGTAAATATAGAGAAGTTATACCAAAACTTAACATCACCGGTTGTCTATTATGAATTTTAACACAAACCTGTTCGGAATCGGCTGACTACTTTTTATAGAATTCGATTATTATAGATCAGAATTTTAGGGACGTTAAATTAACTATTTTCGGTAATCGCTGTAGGAATGGGATTGGTCGAATGCGTTTCTGCTTGCAGCTGACCCAAGCTTGTGTTTTGAAATTAGTGGATTGTATGGTTCGAATCAGTTCTGCTTCCAGTCAAACTGATGATGAATAAACGTTGTGACAAGAGATGGCGCTAAGAGTGTCGCCGCGAGTTTTTAAAAGGCATTGTTTGAAATACGATACACAGTGGCGTGCAATATCAAATCAGTATAATACGAATTATATCGCTAGATTTGGAAACATGTTCAAATGATTTGTACTTTGTAGATGGAGGCCAAAACATCAGCAGAATCATTATCATAGATCAAAAAGCAACTTCGATATATCAAATCAAAATATTAGACTGTGATAAAACAGATCTGAATTTTACTGCAATACAATAATTAATCAACTCCTAACCAGCTCCTTCTAACTAAGGCCTTTTCCGGAAAACTAAAAATAAATATTTTCGCCGAGATATTTATAAACGCTTCCCACAATAGCGCGTATATATACCTTTTCCGATTTGCCTTCGAAACTTTCGACTCCGAAGAGCGAACGACGTCGTAGGCGTATGAAAAGCGTATACACAGCAAACTTTACTTTCGCGCGTAACCTTTTCTTAATGGGCATTTTCTTTTCGACTGAAAGCGAGGCGTCCAACTGGCTTATAAAAATAACACGGCGTCAATTAGTAGTCTTGGAATTTATCATCTGCAGTCTATATGGAAAATGGAAAAAACGAAGGAAGTTGTTAGTAGAAAAGTAATCGGGAGGGGTTAGATGATGTGATAAAACACGTAAAAAGTTGAGGTTTTGTCATTATCTCGATATTGAAATAGTATATTATTTTATATGGAGGAAAAGTGATACTTTTCATGGCGCGCTCGTGTTTAACAGCCGAACGGAGTGAGGCTGGTAATAGAGAGCAAGCCATGAAAAGTAACTTTTCCTCCAAATAAAATATGCTGTTTTTTCTTCAAATGTCGACAAATTAATGCAAAAACATCTTTTTTTAATAGTAATAATATCTAATTATTATTAAAGATAAATGGGTTCGCAAGGCGGCTTAGACCACGGTCGTAGGTGGCCTTGCTTAGACCGGTGTCGGTGAATATAATGTAACATAAAGCTGTCAGTGGAAACTGTCAACAATAATTATTTTTTTGCGTCTCCGATTGCGTTTTAATTCCGTATTGATAAGCAGTTATTGAGTAAGTTCGATTAAATAATAACCAATTTGTTCCTAAATTAGTG
>MU191648.1:6731-16829 GCA_016904865.1 Pissodes strobi
TAAATAATGGCTTACTTCTCAACCTAGGTATATAATATACTATTTTTCAATGGAACACCCTATATATGAATTTATCATTGGTAGCAAGTAGATCATTAGAGATGGAGTAAAATGAATTTCACATTCCTATCTTAACTTTTCAAGAGCTATCTGAGACTCAACGCATGGGTACTAAATCTGGTACCTCGGTAGGTACCATCAGTTAGCACCATCAGATAACCCTTGAAAAGTTAAGATGGGAATGTGAAATTCATTTTACTCCATCTCTAATGATCTTCTTGCTACCAAGGTGAAAAGTAGCCAAAGTACCGATTTTTAACTGTTTATATCTATGAAACTACTAACTCTAGAGGTATAACATCATACATAAAATATGCTTAAAATTTTACGAGGAATCGAAAAATAAATTCATATATAGGGTGTTCCATTGAAAAAAATTAACTTTTTGTTTTTCCCTGTACTGATCATTTTTCAAATATTTTTTATACGCAGAAAAAAGTATTTTTCAGTACCTACATAAACCATACTTTTAATCTTTTTGGGACACTTAAAATAAAAAAAATTAAAGGGGGGCGACCTTATAGGGGATCACCCTGTACACTAATCAACTAACCCAAACTAACTGTACAATTGGGTAGCTTTTCAGATGCAGCACTATTATAATATTTGTTATTTTTGTATGTAACTTATGTGTATCGGTTTTGTAATTGGGTTAAGTAATCACGTTATGTAGCGCCTGTAGGACAGTGTATTTAATTAATTTGAATAGTAATAAATAATTTAAAAGAAAGCAAAAAAGAAGAAAATCAAAGGTGTAGAAAATTATTTGGATTTTATTAAAAGTTGTTTTGTTTCACCTTTTTTTTGACGAAATGCACTTTGTATGAATCTTGTTCCATTTGCGGCAGTTTCAGAGACATAAAATTAATGAATTAATTATAGACCATTCTATAACGATTAATTTCATATATATTTATTCCCATCCCAGTTCACAATAGGGGACATCCGTAATTAATGCATGCAAATAAAAATCGACGAAAGCAAAACAATGTAAAGTTGCTGCAGGTCGTTAAGCAACTAATGATATAAAAATGAAGCATTTTAAATATCAAGAGAATCAATTTGAATTAGAATAAGTTTATCGCAGATAATTCTCTTTACATGAATTTTAGAAAATATTGTTAATCTCTTGATCGACTTTTTTTGAGAAACATCCGCTATATAACAAAGATTTCTTACGAAATGTACTTTGTCTATTCATTCTAACAAAATAAACTGTCTGAAGTTATGTGCGTTCAAAGCATTGGCATTTTAATTGAATTCTTCCCGTTCAGCATTAGAGAACGAATAAAAAGTCCTCTTAAATGTATATGTTTCAGTGAGTGCCTAGGAGCATGCCGAAATTTGATTCCATGTAAAAAGTGCCGTGGTGTACTTTACTGCAGTAAAGTATGTAGAAGGAAGGCCTTCGTCGACTACCATCGATATGAATGTGTGATCCTAAGACATTTCGGCTATGACATAATCGATTGGACCGCTACAAGAATGACATTAAAAGGTAAAAATTAAATGAAAGGCATTTATTTCCAAAATGCATTTGCCAAATTTTTGGAAAATACGAGAGAATAAATATATTCAAGTATTAAACTATTAGTACGTTATTTGATTTGTTCATTTAAAGGCTAATGAAGAATATACAAACAAATATTTAAGAATATTAAGTTTATAAGCCGAAACTGCGTCGAATTTCTTTTTGCATTCCATCCAGCAGTGGCTAAAAAATCCAGCTCGAATGTTAACTTTCTGAGAGTATTGCTTTCTTATCTCGATGAGTCCATCTTTATTGTTTGGTTCCTATAACTTTGAACAATAGACTCATTATTTAGGATGAATGAGCATTCGACAGTATAGAAAATCATCATTTTGTTCACAATTATTTTACAACAAGAATCTGTTCTTCGCCCTGGTCGCCGTAATAGGATAGGAATATTTTACTTATTGTAAACATGCATAAAAATCGCACTTCAGGATTATAGCAAAAAGCCAATATTTCAGTCGTCTAAATTCAAAACCCGACAAGTCACATATTTTTCAAGTTCGACTTTTATACGCCATTTTATTTGTCAGCCAGAGGTCTACACGCTCCGATATTCCTTCAGTACAAATTCCGACATATAACACCGTGAATTCCGTCTTGGAAATTAGGCTTGCATGCAAAAACCGACACGTCCACAAAGGTTTTGTTTTCAAAGTCCGACATGTCCAGGCCAGCCAATGGGAGGCCAAGACATCAAAAAGTCATGAAGCAACCCGCTCAATGGCATTTTAAGTTTCAGATGTCAAAGCGTATAATAATGTCAAAGGCACAAAATGGCGTTTTAGTAAGTGGTGCGCTTTTTTATAAGAATAGCACTGGAACCCAACAAACTTTATTAAGAAGGGGAAAAAACTACGAATCACGCCAAGTGTTGCCAACATTGGTGTCCCTATCAAAAAAGATAAGCAAGTCAGCATAACCAAATTACTTGAAAAACATTTTGGAGAGGATTGGCAACAGGAGGAAAGCCTCTCATTTTTTAAAAATGTTTTTGACCGATCAACAGCAGTGGAGAATGCAAACCCAATTTCAGCCCAACCTCTGGTGGAAGTAGAAGTTGGCGAAAATTCCCAAGTTTTTTGTTTAGAAGAAAATTTAAATTTTGATATTTAATTATGTTTATGTTTTCTTTGTAATAAACGTCGTTCATAAACGATTAGGTATTCAGTGGTTTTTTCGTTTTTAAAACCATAATTTTATGTCAAAACCCGACATGTCCACAATGTTAACAAGCAAATCCCGACATGTCCAAAATTTAAACTAGAGCCGCTTTCGTTTTACCATTTTGGGTAGCCCAGGGGTGAACCATTTAGATCATTTGCGTTCGTTTTAGCCAAGTGAACAGAACAGATCTACTCAAATCGATACCCCTCTGCACCCGCAAAGACTCTGGCATCGAATATTAACTAACGATTAGTTAATGTTCGGTGACTCTGGTTATTTTTAGGATCATTTAGCACCATTTAGGGGCAGCTGTCACTAGTGTCAATACTGTCGTTCAAAATTCTTGTTTTTGTTTGTATTATTTAAATGATTTTAAAGATTAGTACAAATTTTCTAAAGAAGGAAAATGAACAATTTAATAATCTTTGATCCCGAGTCAAATACTACTTATAGCATACTTCTTTCTGCAGAAGATCTTAAAAGGGCAGAAACAGGTTTGTGTAGAGCTTATTAGGAAAATTGTTATGTGCGTTCGTTTTAAACAATGATCTGAACTACGTAGCCAGAAATAATATTTAGGGTAGGCAGAATATGTTGCTACGAAATAAAGCTATGCGCATTATATTATTCTGTACACATTATACACCCATTAATTTGATGCTAAAGCCACTTAGATGACTTTCAATACAGCAAAGCATAGAGATGTCCAATGTACTATTTATTTTTAAAACAAAAAATCAATTATTGCCCGAATAAGCTGATTTGAAGGTGATTCATGTTTATCCCACCGGGAATTCATAATTAATGTTTTATCGAGCGGTAGATCGCTGCCCAAATTTTGTACACTAAATTGCCTTGGACGTCAAAAATGCCTTGAATTGCCTCGAAAATTCCTTAAAATGCCTCGAAATTGCCTCGAAATGGCACGAATTGCCTCGAAGTAGCACACATTTCCTCGAAATGCCTCAAACTTCCTCGAATTGCCTCAAATTTCCTCGATTTGTTTTGAAATACCTCGAAATGCCTTCTAATACTTTTTCAAAATAATAATTTCGAATTGCAGTACCTCAAATAATTGAATTGACATACAATACAAAAAGTATCTAAGTATAATGTATAAAGATGAATAAAATGTAATAATAGGATTAATAGGTATCAAGGGCGTATATAAGGAGGGTCAGGGGGGCCTTGGCCCCTCCCTGGAAATTCACATAAATAATGTATAGATAAGAGTTGTGTTTCGTAAAACAAATTTTTTACTATAGAATTTTTTGTGACAATAATTTGCCCCCCCCCCCCCCCCCCCACTCTCCTGGACAAATATTTTATATACGCCCTTGATAGGTATATTGAGCGGAGTGACGTGTTCAATTTACTGTATTTTGTACGCCGTTCTTTTAAGCGTTTTTTTGGGAAACTTTATAGGTACTCCCATTGTTCTAAAATGTTCTCGGATATACCGGGTGATAATGAGATTATTTCACAGCGTTTCATTCCTTTACGGTTTGTGATATTTTTATAAAGATTGGTACATTAATGTAGTATAATATGAAGCTTATTTTTGATATGACAAATGAAGGTGCGACGTTACCGGTTTAGCCGGAAGTGATAATGACCAGGAATTTTTTAAAAACAAATAAAATAAATAGTGTTAGTAAAAATGTAATTTAATTTCGAAACAAAACATAGAAATAACATAGGCATAGGAGTGTTCCATTAAAACATGAATGTGAGAAAATGGATTCTACAAAAGATACTACGAGAAAAAAAGGACTACGCCACTCAATTCTACAAAAATATCTAGACACAAAAATTTAAAACGATCTATCTTCATAGCCGAGTTCTAGCGGTGTGTTAAAATTGCAAATAACTACAACCCCCATGTAGTTAAGAAACAAATCAAGATAGCCATAATCTATTAGCGTCGAGATTAGCGTTAATTAATTTGTCTTAAGTAATAAGACTCGTAATAAGATAAATCAAATTAAAAAAATGCGTTTCCCTGTACACCGAGCTGTACACAGAGATTCGTTGGTAAAACAATCTCCCTCGCTATTTCCTGGTTGGTTCTTCTAAAACCACACTAGTTCATCAATTTACCCTGAGTCCTTTTCTTGGACAATTTATATATTTTGGAAATAGTCAAAACGTCACTTCTTTTTCTTTGAAAAGGACCAGTTCCGATTAAATCTATTGGACCGTATAATATGTACATTGTTTCTACTTCAGCTATATCATTATTTTTAGGCCACACATACGAATTTAATTCTTGTTTCAAGAATTTCAAAACAAATTTATCATCATTTGTTTTATTCAGTGTACGTCCTATAAACCATGCTTCATCGTAAGAGACGGCGTAATATTTTTCTGGTACTACTTCTATAGTATTCTCACCTATTGAGGACGTAGGCTCCGTTTTTTCATCCTCGATTTCATTTAAAGATGAAAATGATTCTGTGTCTGTAGAATGGTGGGTAGACATTTCACCATTTTCATCATCAGACTCACTTTCTATAAAAGTTTCTGTTGGCCTTTTTCTTTTTAATCTTAATTTTCTAACTGCCGATGGTGTATCAGCTAAAGGAATTTGATTTTTTTTTGCACTATAAATCGTCTTAGTCTATCCGGACTAATTTTCCCAGAACCTTCAAATAACATCCAGCAATATGCTGATTTTTTTGCGACAATCGATTTGTTACTAGAAAGATTTATGTTTAAGTATGGGCTGTTTTCCGACGTATCGACGGTACGTGATGAATAGTCTTTTAAATCAATTTCTTCATAATTCTGATCGTTGGATACTCCTTTCAACGAGCCTTGCAATAAGACATCGTTCCTTATAAATACATTTGTTGGGTCATTGAATTTGTTCAGTAAAGTTCATTTCGTCATTTGACTTTTCTTGGACATTTTGCATATCTAAAATGTTGCAAACATTTTGGTCTACAGACATCCCCAATTTTACCGCATCTTGATGAGCACGTTCCTTGGCCTTAGCAATTATCTCTTCTATACCAATTCGCAAAAGGTCATCGTTATTTAATTTCTTTCCTTGTTCAGTTCTTGTTTTTTCTCTTGGGAAAATAAAGTTGTCTTTAAGGTCATTTATGGCAGAATTAATAAATGATATTCGATCAACGCGGTCTATAAAATCTTTGATGCTAAAATTAACAGCAGTTGAGAAAGTTGTTGTTAAAGACCGAGTAGCTCTGAAAAGACCTTCGCAAGTTTGGCTACTGAATAGCCAGACACAAAACATTTCGGGATGTAAATAGTCCTTTGTTTGAAATTATTTTATTAATTTAACTAACATATGGCCATTTAGTTCGATACAAGTATAGCTATTTATCGTAATGAAATTGTCTTGTAAATTATAATCTGTATATTCTTTTATCCAGTTAAGCCAAATGCGAAGAAGAAAGATCGAATACCACATTTCATACACCCGATCGGATATATTTGCATCTCTATTAATGAGAGAAGAGATCATATAATTCATAATTGTCAGATACTTTTTGTAGCATCAGAGCCTGGAATATTATCTAATAAATGTATCACTTTTTTCTCACTTATTTTTTTTGCTGCCATGTACTTCATTTTATCTTCCGCAATAAGATCAGACTTAGTTAATAAATGTTTATCCTTACTTTTAATTTCCAAAAGTTTGTGAAGATGATCTACATCAGCAAAAAAGTTTCCCATTGGCAAACACACTCCAGGCTAAGAAACCTCGTCTTTAGTTTTGTCAAATCATGGATTTGATTTTGAATAAAGCAATAATCATTTCCATTGAGATCAAGATGAAGCCATTATTCATTTTTCTGATGTGGAAATGATGATTCAATCTTCATGGCTTTAAGAAGACGAGTGTCACCATCTGAAGAAAAGCCAAGAATTTTTATGTCAAATTTAGAGGCTTCACTAATCATATTTTGCCACCTCATAGAGACGTCTTTATTGTTGAATTTATTGTGAGTACAGAACATTGAGACACAAAATGAAAAAGCATTTTGACTTAATGGCTGAGCCATTACTACGTAAGCATAATCAGCTTTTTTCCATTTTCAAGATATGACTCAACATCCTTTGCTGATTTTGCAATATAATGATCGTTGGATACTCCTTCCAACGAACCTATTTTTAAGTGGCAATGCAAATCCCAGAATTTTGTTGGTTTTCTGATCGTACTCAATTCTTCCTGTTATTCTCGTAGCATCTTCAGATATCCATACTACTTTTGGCAAATCTCTTTGTTGAAGAAAACTGTTCAGGCACACAAACTTAAATTTACCTTGTTCAATATTCTCCAAATTTTTAGCTCTAAAACGCTTTAATGTCGACACAGATGGTAAGATCCCATTCATATTTGCATGCAATGTTTCATATAATACATTTCCTCCACAGTAAAATAAGTATAAGGCAATTTTTTTTCAAATCATTGTCATAGGAGTTTCTTTCGCAAGGACCTTTGCTATTAATTGCTGCAATTTGAAGCAGAATTTGGAGAAAATTGTTTGTGCTCATTTCTTTATTTTGACTATCACAAGTAAATTCACATACAGTATTATGCAAGGTACGGGTGAGTTCCATATTCTTTTCCATGACAGAATTTATCTGTTGCATCACAGGTAAGAAGTTGGTAATAAGAGATTGATTTTTTTGTAGTTTTTCTCTTTTCCTACGATCTCTTTCTGAACGGCTATATTTAAGGGACAACCATTTTAAGTTTTTTTTGTGTGCGTATATTAGCTGCCTTTAAATGCACAGTTTTTATATCTGAGGCAGCAGGAAGACAGGGATCATGTATGCTCTTTTCTATATTCGATTGAAGAGCAATCGCTGACGAAGGCTTTGCGTCGTTTGAATCCGTATGACCCACTAAGTGAAAGTCTCGGTGAAAGTTTTCACCGAGGTTTTCACTTATACTTTGGGGAACACTCATATTAGTGACCATAGTTAGAGAGTCGATCGAGGGGTCAGCTACGGATAGTGACTCGGATATAGATAATGAAATGGGCAATGGTTGAATTAGTAGAAAATTTTTAAATTTTATACTTTGTAAAATATTTACATTGGACGGTTTGGTACTATTATTAGCTGATGTCGAGGCTGTTGTAGAAACGGGTGTAGAAAGGAGCATGCTAAATTTGTCATCAAATACCTACTACGATTTCAACTAACCTATTCTGCCACTTGCGATTTGACAGTTAGCAAAATAGCAAATTCATATTATTGGAAACATGGAAACCACCGAACGAACGAGAGAACACAGGTAGTGTCATCTTTGGAGCAGACGTAATAATATTTTCTCCTGTATTTTCCTAAGCGTCAAAAAGAAGCATTTTCGTAACGCAGGGCATTTTTACAATGTTACCGTTATTTCCGTGTACAAATAACAAGAAAATAACAAACCTCGTAACAAACGCTAAACTGAAAATAGCACTCGTGCATTTTTGCAACTTGTATTCGTGCACAATTTTTTCTGAAAACCATTTGTAATTTTCATTACATTATTTGTTTAAACACACATAAAGTTAAAACTCAGTGTTCATAGAACTAAAATATATTTACAATCGAGGTATTGACGCTTAAAAAAATATCTTAAAATTCCTCAACAATGCCTTAACGTGCCTTAAGAATACCTCGCATTGCTTCGAAATTCGTCATATTACCTCAAATTGCCTCGAAATTCATCATATTGCCTTAAATTGCCTTGAAATTCATCATATTGCCTCAAATTGCCTCGAAATTCATCAAATTTCCTCAAATTACCTCGAATTTCCTTTGGTCTGTACACCAAATTGCCTCAGCGATCTACCCCTCGTGTTTTATTAAGGACTTTAATATATAAACAATGTAAGTCATATTCAAAATGCGAATTGACGTTATAATTTTTTTATTCACTATCCACTTTTATTCACGGAGTAAAAAACAACATTTTAATATTACTCCAAGAGTTATTTTCAGTTACTTAGTATTCGAAAAAGTTGTTTGCTGTTTTTTTTTACTGGAACATAAAATTTTTCCAATTTACTACAATTAAGGATTTTTTCACAGTGTAAAAAAGTAATATTTTTCTAGCGAGTTTGAATTTTTTAAATTAAAAAGTAAGTTTTATGGACCAATATTGTTTGGCACGAAACACGATTTTGAATATGATTTGACAATTTTAAATATATATACATATATAAATTTTTAAATACTAATAAATGAGATCTGTGAATCATCTTATATTTAAATAAAGATAAAACATTATTAATCGACTGATTATAATTAATTTATTAGTTGATTCTTATTAAATGGTGATGCTTTTAGGTTGTATCTATGTTAATGTAGTCCAATTACTTTTCGATATTTAAGTAATATTTATAAGTACTTATTTATGGAGTTGTAGTCGATCTAATCTCTTGATACATCAGTTTATCACAATAGCTATATTAGCAACTTTTGATTGAAAAATAGCAAAAATAATTATGGTTTCTGGTGATTAATTGTAACTTATAATATACAAGAAAGTTATTTTAAGAACATGTATAACTTTACAAGTTTGATAGGCAATAACACAAAACTTTGATATGAAAAAATTTGGCATCTAAGATAAAATAAATGAATTATTTCAAAGGGAAATAATACAAGTGAACATAAAATGATCAGTTGAAAATAAGGGATGAATCAAACCCGAAGTTGCCCGAAACAGCACACTACTCTCGATGCTTATTTCTTATCTTATATACTTGTTCTTTAGTTTTAAGGGTTATATAGGTTGATGTGTTTTATCAATTGAATTGTTTAATTTTCGAGTAAATATAGTTTTACTCGGATGTTGTTTATTTCACTATCCTAAATCCGAATTTTTTCAAAAATTATTTACTTGATTATAGCGAATAAACTACAGTATATATTTTGAAGAGTACATTTATATTAATTTAATTTGATTGTCAATTATGTAATAATGATAATAATGGCTATAAGCGATTGAAAGTTTTGAACATTGGCTGTTGGCCTGGAGCAATATTATATGTACCGATACATAAATTAGTATTAATATATGCCAAACTCATATTAAATAAAGACTTATCCAAGGTAAGAGTTTTGATTTCAGTTTTTAAACACCTTATTTCTTATCTGCCCCTCTTGCAAAAATAATGAAATTTAATAAAATAAAAATATTTAATTTTATTATTAATCTCCAAATAACAAGACATTTTAATCAATAATTTGATAAATACATGTTTCTGGTGCATTAAAGCATAAAATTGCAGAAAATGTTTCATTGTCTTCTTTCTATAAAAAGAAAAAATACATGAAATAACTATACCTACCTACTATTGGAACTA
>MU191648.1:17229-34293 GCA_016904865.1 Pissodes strobi
TTTTCATTCATAAATACTGTTTTTGGTGCCAGCCACTGGGGGCAGCAGCTCTCCACAGGCCCCATTGAACGACTTTCTTCTTATGAAGACAATGCTGTAGGTAATATCTGATGGTTCGTTAGCTAAATAAAATTCATCAGAACTAATATCTGAAAACATACATTTCGATATTTAAAATGTTGATATTACATATCAATTTACTCATCTCATAGTCATACACATTCATAATATTCGAAAATTACAGACAAGATTTATCCACTGTTCTTTATCTCTTTTTGTTTCACGTAACTTCCTATACTTATTTCCTTCTCATTCATCTAGGCAAGCGAACGTAGGTGGAACCGTCATCGCTTACCTCGGAGTTGCCAAGTTGCCTTCAGTTTCTGTATATAAATTTTGATGTTCTTTTTTTGCTCTCGCTTGATTAAGAAAAAAGATATACCATGAATCCAAAAATTTTCAACTTGATAACGCTGCACTAGAACGGTGACGCGCGCCGATGACAAGCCAGGTTTGGCATTTTTGTAATGACACTAATGGCCTCTTTGTTTGGTTTTGCTGTTTACGTAAATTATTGATTTTTATTAGTGATTACAGTGTATATTATTTAATTTGTGCTTTTTATCAGACAATTTAAGATAATAGTGAAATGGATTGTGTTGAAGTGTGAATCTGCAACGTCTTTGTCCTTATATTATTTGCATTTGTCATTCAGATGAACTTCCACTTTCTTTCGGCTCGTATGATTTATTAACGTTGAGTTGCGCGTCTCTTTTTTGTCTCTGATAAAAGGTAATTGTTTAGGGAAATACTACACAAACGCAAAAACTAACCGCAATCGCAGCTGGTCGCTTCTGGGAATTCCCGGCATCCGAAATAAGTCATTTGCGACGTCTGGATAGGGATGAGAAATCGAATCGTGTTTATACTTTTATCGATTGTCCATTGATTATCTTTACTTACTATATTTATTATTTTACTTTTAGTATTTGCATAGATCAACTCATATGATTACTTTGTTTTCGATTTTGCGCGCTAGAATTAGAGTCTCTGCGGTAGCACGGTAGCTACAGTGTGAAAACAGTAGATCTATCGTAAAAAAGGTAGATCTGGCACCACTGCTGGATAATAATATAACCAACTTGTCAAATCTACTCCCACAAGACAACACGTGGTGCGTAGTTGCCATTACTTTCGATTTTTTTCCTTATCCTCGGAATGATCTTGGGCAGGCGCAGCCTGCCTTGGCGTACCCCTGACTACGGCCCTGCTTCGGTTCTATTCACGCTTTAGAAATATTAAAACGAAAGCGGCTTAAAATAACAACCAACCTGGAGACTATAGATTTTTTTTTGGTATGTTTTTGGTTTCTAACATATTGAAAGAATATGATACAATGTCTCCTTTATTGATAACAAAAAAAAATAGAAGCTAGAGCGGTTTTTGTGATTTGCCTAAAATTCGTTTTAATGGACTTGTCGGGTTTTGAATTTAGACGACTGATTTTTGAAGTGAAAACTTCTTTAGGCGCGTTCAGGCGCGTTTTTTTTTTGTGGGGGTTGAACGAGACTGAGTCGTCACGCAACGCTCCTTCTACTGTTCCCGTATACAATGTATCGTGGGTAGAGGGCTGAAATTTTCAGGGGATGTGGCCGGGGTAAAAAAGAAGATCCTGGACGACAACGGGACCCCGTAACCTCCTCCGTTTGGCCAGGGGAGGAGGGAGAAGGAAAAACTTAAATAAGTAATTTCAGGAGAACGGGAAGAGGTACGGGGACAAAATTTGTATGGTAGATCACCTTAAACCATGCGAAGGGACCGGGGCTCTAATTTAAGGGGGGTTTTGGGGGAAAACCCGTTTTTCATCCGTATCACTGCAACGAAGGCTCGGATCGAAATTCTGACAAACGATGACCCCGCTTGTTGAAGCTTTCACTGCTATCGTGTGGTCTTAAGCACACACAATTTATCATTACATACTATTCTTTCAGAGTTAAATCTTGCGAACATATCAATTTATTTTGTAGGTATCAAGGAATATGGACTAGCAGATAAAAACGGTGTCTATCAAAAATGTTCAAAGTTATTCAGTGGAAAATCCGTGACGAAAGATGTGCAAATAATGTGTGCGGTTAGGGCAGCTAAAGTATTTTACGTTCTGAAGAAATACACTGATTTGTTTTCAGAGTTTGACGTTCCCGATAGGGAAAATGTCTTTAAAAATCTACTATTTCATGACCTATTGGTCATTTATTTTAACATTTTTGTTGTGACAAGTCATAGTCTAGGAAATGAGCTAATTGTAGGATATGCCATTTATCCTACATGCTCTATGTTCAATCATGCCTGTAGTGAAAATGTTGTTCGATTTTTTTATGGCTCAACTATGGCTGTTAGAGCAAAGAAAAGGATCAAGACAGGAGAACAATGCTTTATAAATTATGGGTAAGTTCGTATAAAATAGACGTGTGGTAGTATTTTAAAACCAGTAATGGTGGTGTTGGAGGCATGTGATTACAGTTTTTTAAGGGCAGTTGTTAGAGGATTTATTGGAACTATTTCAGACTTATTGTGACTTGTACCTAAATTTTACTCTCTCGTTCTATTATAATATTTCTCATGAAGTTTGTTATCTCAGTAGTGAGTGAACTCTCCTCGGAGCTCTCTAAATTCCCGGCAAAGCGACATGCCTGTCAAAATACAGGTTTTTTTCAGAGATAATTACATATTTTGTAAAGAAAGTAATATGATGTCAAGCTGGACTTGTCTGGATTTGCGTAATGAAATTTGTATTCAAGAAGACTTAAACATTTTTTTCTTACATACCAGAACGATCTGACCTATGACCAAATTCTATCTCGTTTGAGGAGTGTTGAACAGTATCGTGTGCTTCTAATTCTTGGCTTTTTATTAGAAATATCAGTCACCCATACTTCCAATTGTTTGGAATCTGATAGGCAATTCTCATGTCGCTCTCGGCACCACTGATTCTGATTCTATACATATATCTGGTTCTTAAAATATTTACCATTTGGAGAGAACAATGTTGTCCAGTGCGCTGCCCACAATATTCAATGAATTAATTTGAAAACGCGGGCAGGATATCCTTTGCAGGCCACCAGACTGTACCTATTGTGCGCCGCATCCGCTCACGTGGCAATTCAGCCCGGCAGGCACACAGCTTCCTCGACTGGATCTTTCTGGTGCCCTTCGGGTTCACCATATAGCCCCCAAAGTTCACAATCGACAAGAACATGAGTTAACGATTCTCCGTCCTCCAAGCACCATCTACATTCCGGATCTTCCACGATCCGCAGCAGGTGCAAATGCCTGTTCAAGCGACAGCGCTCTTTGAGGAACCCTGACACAAGGCTCATGTCCCTGTTCTCCCGAGCCAAAAAGGCTCTCACCCTACAAGGGCTGGGTCACCCAAGAGTGCCTCATCTCTCTCAAGGCTCTTAACAGGTTCTCATACTTGCATTTGCGGATCGCATACATCTCGGCCTGGAACACGGTTGCATAAGTCCCAAGGGCGAAAGCAAGTCTCGACCTTGTGGTCACACATGCACACCCGCCCGATATATTGACAGGGGTCCGCAAATGCAGCCTGAGGAAGCTCACTTCAAAGAAGTAATTTTTATTTAATAAATTTAAAATGCTTTGAAGAAGAATTACTTTGATTGATAAGACGCTATTATTTCTGAATGTAATAATTGATCCAAATTGTAGCCAGTGGTGTGCGAAATAGGAAGATATGGTTACATTTTAGTTAAAAAAATTTTATTAAGTCAATTTTTTGGAATTCTGTCACTAATAGGCAATTTTTTAGATCTAGATAGTCTTGCTACGGTATTCTAAAATCGACTATTTCGCGAAAATCAAAACACCTGCATCTTATAATTATTACAGTTAAAAACTGATCTAATTCTTAAACATTGTTTACCTGGTGCAGCATAAACTAGATGCTTCAAATATCCCCGGGCACAAACATCCAAAGGATTGATATCCTACAAGCTGACAACCTTATGGGTCGCCCACGATTAATCCATCCTTCAGGTTTATACTGCATCAAGGTGATTTCTTAGTAAAAAGCGGAAGTGTGTCCGGGTAACATCGTGCATAAACCAACCACAGCTCTTGTTTTATATGGTATATTATCTCAACTCAACTCAAAAAATGCCTTATTGTCAATATAAACATAAATATTGGAGACAAAGCCAAAGCCAAAACATTATAGAAGATATAAAACTAGACACTAAGTTACAATAAAACTAAGATAAAATGCAAAGCATAAAAAATACTTAAATGCTAATAATTATAAAATTCACCTAAATTATAGTAAGCTTTAACAGCGAGAAATCTCTTCGTCTTTATACGAAGGCTTTTTTCAGACTTAGATTTCCTTATTTCAAGTGGAAGATTATTAAATATTTTTTTACCTCCATATACAAAAGAGCAACGGACAAGTTCAGAGTGAGGAATGGGTAGCCTCAGCAGGTAATTTTGTCGAGTAATATACTGGTTACCTAATACTAGTTCCCGTTTGTATTTTCCAAACAAACTGTTTCCAGAATAAAAAGACAACACAGTGTTAAAATATTATGGCTTAGAAAGAGATGGCGACATGAGTCACGAGGCTTGGCCTTACATAGACATCTAATGGCTCTTTTCTGTAGTACAAATAACGAATTAAAAAGGTAATCCGAGCATGAACCCCAAAAACAAATTCCATACCGAAGGTGGGATTCGATAATCGCAAAGTATGCGCATCTGGCAATGGAGTAATTCAGACTGGTGGCAATAATTCGCAGAGCGTAACAGCCAGATGAAACTTTCTTGCCCACATTCGCAATATGGACTTCAAATTTAAGGGATTTGTCCATTGAAACACCCAAAAACTTAGTGAAGGGTGGCATGATGACAGGTTCATTATTCAAATATATATCATTGGTCACACATTTAAAATTAAGGACACTGAATGTCAAAAAATTTGCATCACACCAGTTTTTTATTATCAACAAATCCGTCCTTATATATGCCTCCATTAGAGCCACATCTGAGTCTTGCCAGAGGATGGTGATATCATCTGCAAATAGTGTAAATCTGCAGTTGTGGTAAATCGTTTATGTAAATGAGAAAAAGCAGAGGACCAAGCACCGAACCCTGTGGCACACCCGTATTTAAATTAAGTTCCCCAGAGGTACCACCATTAAATTTGACAGCCTGAACACGATCCGAGAGATAAGAACGGAACCACTCAAGGCTGAAAGCTTACTAGCAATATTACAGTAGAAGGAATTGAGGACATTGGAATCTAAGGTGCTTGGGGTAACCAAGACATTATTTTTAGCCCTCAGGTCATTTAAAAATTTCCAAGATTCCCTTGCTCTATTGGAGGAATTATTTATCTTAGTTTGAAAGTAGGTCCACTTTGCCAATTTTATCGAGTTTCTGTAGATCTTGCGGTATCTATTATAATAATTTAAAAAGGCGACATTGGTAATAGAATATTTCCTTATGTAGTGAAGGGATCGCATATTTCTTCCAAATACTCGTAGACCCTTAGTATACCAAGGTTTTCTATTACGTTTTTTTATGTCGACAATAGGAAAAGCAATGTCAAAACTATTTATTACCATCTGATGAAAGCTATGCAGTGGGTCTACAATAGCCAAAACATCATTCCACTCAGATTCATTGCAAAGCAAAGAGAATTTGTGGAAATTCGCCCTAGTGTAAAGCCTACCGCGTCTAAACTAACTCCATTATTGAGCTTCACAAGCCCCACTATTGCCTCATGGTCAGCCAAACCGGCATTGATAGTTTTACACTGATTAAAGTCTTGGTTAAAATTTGTACAAAAGTAGTCTATAACTGAGGAGGAAAATGCCGAAAACCGGGTTGGCTGATCCACGTGCATCTTAAAATTAAATGAGTTTAACAGGTTAAAATGCTTTTGATTAGATCCATTACCCTTTTCTAAAAAATTTACATTCAGATCGCCAGTCAAAACCATCATAGAATGAACCGAAATTTCACTTAATAGGATTTCCAAATTTTCCACAAACAAATCCAAACTGCCAGATGGAGATCTATGTAACCCTAGAATATAAAAATTTAGCTTACTGCTAAATACAATAGAGAACTCGCACACCTTTTCAATCAATAAATGCTCAAACCTGTCAATAGTAATAAACCTGAACTTAGCTAAAAATGAATTCTCCATCATAATAAGAGTGCCACCATGTGCAAATTGTTGCGTGAAAATTTGGAAATCAACACATAACCAGGGATAACAATAGGCCCGCCAGACCTCAACCAGTGTTCAGTAAGAATCAACACGCTAGGAAAGTTTACTGACTAAAAATAGTTCTAATTCACTTACTTTTGAACGCACAGACTGTAAACATTTTGGTCAATGATACTACGTCTTTTATAACGTCAATAAATTCGGCATTAGGTTTAATTATTGATTGGATTATAAAATCCTTTGTCTTAGATCTTAGAACATTGCCGATATGAAAGCTCTCTTGATCCCCTAAAATAAGCAATTTATAACTTTTAGTTGTTTGATCCTTTTCAGTGATAGGATTATGTTCTTTAGTAAACCTGCAGTTTTTAATGGCATTATTAACCCGATCTTCTTTAGTTAACTCTGAATATAGATTTTCTGGGTTAGAATGAAGCTTGCGCAAATTGGCCAGATCGTCTCTTGTATTGCACAGGTCATACAACGTATTTTTAAGATCCGTTGCATACTGTTCCTTTTCCGTCTCCAGAACGTCAATACTTGTCAACATATTTTGTTTTAAGACATTCAACTCACTTAACTTCCTCTCGGGGCACGTAGATTTTTCATGTAATTCAACAATTTCCTCGGTAAGTTTTTTGTTAGTACTTAGCAGTTCTATAATTTCCTTGTTTAGCTTCTGAATTTCTAGTTTTTGCTTGCTAAGTATGGCTTCAATATCCTGTTCCCTCGCACAGACCGCTTCTTCAAAATCCTGAGTACCACGTTTAAGTCTCTCAATATGCCGTTGTTTGGCCTCTAGTTCTTTGTGTAGTTTGCTGATTTCAGATTGCATTTCATCTTTATCGCTCTCAAAGTTAACCTGTAAGATTTCGATTATTTCCTCCTTTTTTCCACATTCAGCTTTAACTTTATCATAGGCCTCAGAAAGCTTCTTAATGTTTTCGCCATTTTTGTTGTCAACCATACGGCGCCGGCAGTCATTACAGTAATATAAAAGTTTTCGGTTAACTACAACTAAAGCATCCTCTTCCGATGATGAGATTTCTGCACATTTTTTACAAAAAGATTTAGAACAAAGATCAAACGAGGCGCCAAACACATCCTCTGCGTTTAAATATACACTTACAAAAGCATTTACAGCATGACAGTTCCATATTGATGGAATTTTAGATGTTAAATTTCCATTATTACAGAACTAAATGTATATTGAGCTGGCTGAGCAGCGTACTACCCATGTCAGTATAGTTGATCAGATAACAAACAGCTATTTACAAATATTCAACAATGATAAAATTGTATAAAAGGTACCCAGTCAACTATTGATAAAGTACAACTAGTTATCATCTTACAAACACAAACAGCGTAACACTCACTCAAAAACTGCAACAATTATTAATTTGTAAATGGGAATCAAAACTGACCATTCCAAGATTCGTCCAAATAGCGATACGCTAAAACTCCACCTCAATATATTGTCTTCGTTCGGGGATACTTCGGATACTAGTGTTTATGTTATCTGATAAAGTTTTAAATTCCTAAACCCACTGATTAAAAGACATTTTTGCTCATCACTGGTTCATTAATGAAAGAATCCACCTGCTTTTTAGACACAAATATACATAAAGGTCTGATGAACGCATTGATGCTAAACACAACATTTATTACACACTACTTTTGCCACAATTTGTCAAAACAACGGAACACATTTTAAACACGTCGATAATCTCATGGTTGAGTAGCATGTAAGGGCCTTTTAGTAAGTCAATGATGGCTTGATTCGAAAATTGCTTTAAAGATTTTCATCGACTCACACATGAATATTGTGATAAGTGATCATACCTTCGCTGCTAAACTCTGCTTTATGAGTATAGAGTATCTTTTAAAAATAATGGATGATAGCAGTGTTTTTGCATTAACTATTCACAGAAAGTTACCATTGACTCCAAGTCTTCAGTTTTAAGGATTGCATGGTACTCTGAATGTGGGTAAAACAACGGCTTTTAAAGTTTTCCAAACCGTAGTTTTATTATTCTCGACGTGATGGTTCTTGAATCAGCAGCTGCTCTGGCCAAAACACTCTCTCAACATCTCGTGTTTGTACAGATGTCGATAGGCCACACTCGTTTTTAATTTTATGAGTTTATCTTAGCTTCTGCTAAAATTGGGACAATGAACTTGAAAATTTGGAAGAACTGACTTCTTAAGATTCGAGTCGCTTTTGCATAGAAATAATGCACATCGGCTAGTTTTCCAAATGAATGCACTGTACTAAGAAAATTCCATAAGCGCTTTTCAGAGTTTTTTGATGAAAGTTACAGATTCGATAATTAAGGAATATTTTTTGACAAGAGTCCAAATGTCCAAGCCGAGTAAAGTTCTTTTCGGGTCTGAGTATGGTCAGCAGTGATTCTTTTAAACTAATTTTTCTCGATAATGGTTGATTTTCGAGCATTGTGAGAAGAGCAGGTATTTTTTACGTCGAATAGTCCAATGAATTGCCTACTCATGCTAGGGTTTCAAATTCTTTTTTAACACTAACCAAACTCTTTCCCTTCTTAATAGTTCGCACACCATTAGCAATAATCTGCATTTTATATTTTTGTTCTAATTTAAAATTATTATTTTTAGGGTAAGTCCTGTCACGAAAACGAAGGCAGAACGTCAAAAATTTACCGAGGGTACTTTTCAATTTACCTGCAAATGTCGAGCTTGCGTTGAAAACTGGCCTAGAATTGAAATGCCGAATAGTAGTCGGTCAAAAGAATTATTGGCCGAACTGCATAATATTCATAATGAAATATCTTCTCGCATTAAAATTGACAAGGGAAGAAAAGACGCTTTGCTGAAAAGAACTTATTTGATTGCACAGCAGCTTGAGAACGAAGCGCCATTCGCGTCGTATGTATTCCTGGAACGAATATTTAACAGACTGTTGTCAGATGGGAATACTACTGATACACTCCAAGAAAAGCTTTCTTCGCTTACATTATTTTAATAACATTCGTCTTTTCTCTCGGAAGATTAGAGTAATCATACTTCCAAGTCAAGTCATTCATTAGCAAGCATGATTTGCTAAAGAAAGTCTTGTTGAAACGTGTGTTGGGATTTTGGGGTTTACCAAAAGGAAATTTTTTTGAAACAAATGAAACAAATACTTACTCGTTGATTTTGTTTTTAAAATATATATTTTACAGGATTCGTCAGAAATGATGGGCGTACGTTACATGCGTTTTTAGATTTTGAAATCCGGTTTGTCTCGTATACTTTATAATCAAATTCAACCGTTTTCGAAATCTTGACCTCTGAGGTGTGAGTCTTCCATACTTTGGTTACCAAATCTAATTAGCAACTTGAACAATAATTAAGTTTCTCAACTTTGGTTTATATAACCTATACGTGTTTTTGTTCTAACATAAACTATTAAATCCTGCTACCATACTTGTATGGTATAATGTATAATCTCCATTCAGTTAGCCTTTGCACAAATTATTGAATCCTGAAAAAGGTATCTAGGAGTCTAATTAGCAGTTTTTTATATACATTATTTTACTTAGTTGTTTTTATTTAATTTTTAAGTTCATACTCGTTTGTTTGTTTAACATTTTATAGTTTAAAATTTTGTTTTCTTTGTTCACCATCCATAAATATGCCAACTATAAAATGTAATGAATAGCAAAGCCAAAGGTCAGCTTGATGAATTTTTTAAGTACGGTTTTTTACTTGATTATTCTATTCAGAAAATTCGAAGAGAATTTAATGTTATTCATATTTTACCAGGCCGCCAGAAAGACTAAGTATCAAGAAAACATTCAAAATTCGGCAAATTTAATTAAAATACCATTTTTCATAAACTATGTTTGGCAGATTAAAAAATGATGTACCCAAGATATTTTTCACATTTATTTTACATCGGATTATTTGCATATTTAACGATTTCTGGATCGACCCTATTTTCGTGTTTATCTGTCTTGTTTGCTCAACATAGTTTAGTTAAATAACTTATCGTTTCATTTTAAATATGTTTTATATATTTATTTTAATCTAGCTCTTAAGGTTCGTTGTTTAATAAAACTAAAAATATATATTCTTTAATAAACTTCGTGTTTTGTTTACATGTTTTAAAACGTATTCATTATTATTTAAATACAGAGTGACAAATTGAAAACTTGCAATGGGTATATTTTCCACAATAAAGAAGGCATAAAAAATAGCTTTTCCACAAAAACGCGAGGGAATAAAAATGAGTCATTTTGTAGACCACCCTCACCCACCCACAGCAGTATTACTCCCATTCGCTTTAAAATTTTAAATGGCACTACCCCACTTGTGATAGCAAAACTTTGAAAAATTGTTTTAAAACTGCCTTTTGCCAAATTTGGCAGGACAAATTAGGAAATAAACCTAAATCCTAAGAGGGGTAATACCCAAGAATCGTAAATTAGAGTTTACGATTCTTGGGTAATACCATTCGCTATCGCGTCGCCGTCGTGGGGTGGCAATACTGTAAAAAATATTGTCCTCAAGAAATTTGGCATAACTGCCATATTAAATAGATGGTCACCGACTTGACAAGGAAAGAGTTCCTAATCTAAGGTGTACGACTTAGACAAGGAAAGAGAGTAATCTAAGGTGTACGAATACCACATAGTCTTGTACAAAATGTATCAACATCGATCACCGCCGGATAGGAAAAGATGTGATGTGGATTTGTGGAATAAAGTAGTGAAATCAGAGACAAGGGTCTGGTGGAAGAATCGTTACGATTGCTGGGTCTGGTGCAATTATGTACTTTTTAGTCGGTTGATCCCTGGCCAGACGAGTGGTGATTAAAAGCTGTGGTCTCTGGTGCCACAGCCCCGTGAAAGTAGGTGGGTGTGCCGTAAAATCGGGTCTAGCTACACGAATTTTGAGCCTTCACGCATGCGTACGTGCTAATTTATATATTTTCAGTTGTTTTTTTCTTGATTTCGAACATTGCATTGGGTTAGTTTTGTTCGTTTGCGCCTCCGCAGTGAGAGGAGGGCCATGCGTGAAGTGAAATATTACAACAACACTACTCTGCTGTTGAAGTTTTCACTTCTGTCGTGCGGTCTTAAGCACACACCAAATTTTTTTTATAAAGTAAAGGTGAATTAAAAAAAAACATGCTTTTTCCCAGAAATATATATTAATTTCTTTGTAAGTAGCTAAAGAAAACTAGACATTTTTCATTTAAATTTTGTAGGGAATTCTAGATACTTTTTGAAATTAACTAGGTATTTTTTGTTGTATCTAGCTAGACCCTTCAACTTTGGAACTTCGAACGTAATGGCAGCGAGTTCTACTCGGTGGTAATGGCATGCGTATAATTTTGAGGTTAGATATGGAATATATTTGCGCAAACACATGCAAGCTGCTTTTTTTAAACTTTTTCATTAAACTGATATTTTACTTCACGCATGGCCCTCCGCTCGCTACGGGGGCTCAACGAACTTGAACTAACCAAAACTAACCGAAGGGTCAGGTATAAAAAAATGCAGTAGCCCAATTTAATCTTACATCTTTTCCAAAAACGATTCACACAAACAACTATTTACAGGTAGTGTTTGTACTTAAATCCAGTCGGGGAGCAGCAGTAAGATATTTAATCAGAAATATAACACGCATGCGCAACATTACGTTCCAAAGTTAAACGGTCCGGCTAGATGCTAATGATATTTTTAACCGAACCCCAGTGGCAACCCTGATTCCCGTCACAGATGCCGCCTGACGTGCGTTATTTAATGTTTACATTTGTAGCGTTTGCATTAGAATGTTTAACATTACCCTTTACGCATAGCCCTCCACTCGCTACGGGGGCGCAACCAACAAAAACTAACCCAAGGCATGCCCAAAATAAAAAAATAATGTACAAACATAACCTCAATAAAATTAAAACACCATCGAGAATCAGAAACGCAGCATCTAACCACTGAACCACCAGAGAATTTTCAACCATATCATTGCATCGTGAAGACATAGGTAAATAGGAACGCAATATAACGAAAACATCCGATGAATTCGAACAAGTCGGGAATGTATTTTGCAAGTTGTCATTATCCGCCATTGATTATACAAATCAATGTTATCCGCTAGTTAAAATTTGGTGAAGGGAGACGTGATTGTGCCGTAGTACCTACCGTTTCCCGGACCACGTCACAGGGCTTCAGAGTTGCGCGCGCATCACGCATTGTTGACAAAACATGAATTAAAATTTGAATTTTTACATTTTCACTTTATGCAATGCCCTCCGCTCGCTCCGGGACGCAACTAAACAAAACTAACATGAATTAAAAAAAGAAACAAACTAACCTTGAAAAAAAAAAATAAAGATACATTAACAGGAATCGAACCCGAGCCTCCGTATCACAAGCACAGCATCTGACCACTGAGCTACAAGACCAGTTGAAAGCAATTCGCTTAGTTAATAAAATTTTGGTTCAAATTTGGGCGCGGACTTTATGATATTTTTTGTTCGACGAAATTTCGAAAATATCCTTTTCTCAAAATTTATATCTGGCATGCCTAGACGCGATGCCTATCCAACGATGATTAAGTATGTATGATTCGGTTTTTTGCATTTTAAGAAAATAATTATTATTATGATTCGAAAGGCCTTGAAGTTTTTAGTTTCCGTTTTTTAAAAAATCGGGCCTGCTTCAAGTTGACTATCGATGTTTCGTTAATTGCTGCAAAAAATATCGGTTGATTATATCGATATCTTTGCTGCATTCCTAGACAAAGAAAACAAAACAAAGTTAACTGGAATACTAAAACATTTAGCAATAGCAGCCTAGTAGCACTGACAAAGTTTAAACTAAAAAACAATCTAATGTTAGAACAACAAAAAATATGAAATAATATCACAGTTTATATAGCATAGAAATATGTTATATAGACTCTGATAATATGTTGAACTTAAAGGTTACGTTCTATCGCTTATCGCATAGTTCCAATCACCCATATACTTAAATTAGTTTATATATATATGCAATCGCCGAATTGATTTAGAAGAATCGATTCAAGCTCGCATATCGATTCGATACAGCGCCAGCGGTTCAAAGAATCGATTCACCGTTGAATCGATTTGATTTTGACCATCCCTGTTGCCGAGTTTTTCCCCGCAGCCCCAAAAGAATAAAGAAAATAATAAGAAGATAAGAAAAAAAGGCGTTAAGTAATTTTGTCATTTTGAAAATCTACTCGAGTTTTAGATCATAATTCAGAGCTGTTAATATATATTTGTAATAATAAGGTTCACGTAAGTACAGTTCTTCTCGTATTACTTCCACCCATGTTATAAAATTCAAATATATATGTTCGCCATTTTTAGCAATAAATAAGTACCTATAGTGCTTATGGAATATGGATCCTAGTCATATTATTGACTCCGACATCCCCCGACGTTTTGCAACGTTTGCAAATATAAAAAAGAAATTTTCCTTGGTGGCTTATAGAGCGCCTTTTCCAGAGAACGAAGATGGTTATAAATGTGTCGATTATGCATTATTTGTTCTGGGTAAAACTATTTCAACTCCTTTTGAAGTAATACCAAACTTCTTGGAAGAAACTTCTTCAGGGCTAGTTAAGTCCACTTTACAATCTGAGGCAGCTCGTAACATAGGTAAGATAAATATATATGTTATACCTATATTTATTCAGTTCATGTGGGTGGGTGTAGTACTGTCAGATTCTGCAAGATACTGAGGAGTTTGGAAAATTGATACATTGTTTATTGAACCAGAGGATTTTCTACATGAATTATTTAGTAATAATAACAAAATGGACACTGGAAATGGGGATATATTAGGAAAGTTATATTATATTTATTGTTAACCCTATTAATATGAAAGCTTTTCATGCAAACAGTTAGACTGGTGGACTTTAATAAGTACTAGAGTTCCAAAATATTTAAAGGTTTAACAGTGGTGAAACTGTAGTAAAAGATAGTAGAGAGTTCTACTGCTGTTGGGTTAAATGGTGTTATTGTATTGTTAATTACACGAGAAAGTACGCATCTTTCTAAAGGAGTGTAAGAATTTGTATTTAAGCTGACAAAATAACAAGCAAATTTGCTGTCTATGAAACTATATCTATGCAAACTAGGTCAAACATTCTCCACTAAAGATTCACCACTGGGTTGACCTCACTTTTCTACTAAACTAGCCCAGGCAACATCGTATTGTGCATATTAGTTGCTCCCATCCATGAGCTTTTGTCAGAGTAAGCGTGGTGCAAGCACTAAACGACTTAAATACCCGGGTGTCCATGCCGTACTATAGATTATAGAAGGTTAATACGAATTGGGATTCCCTATTAACTGCCTTTCTAATTCTAGGTAATAATTTGTTCATGAATGAAGAAGCAGGGGAAGCTCTTCGGCTATACACCTATAGTATTTCATGTGCGAATTCTGGTAGTAGGGAATTGGCACTAGCTTATGGAAACAGATCAGCAATACTCTTTCGACTGCAGTTCTTTAAGGAATGTTTAGAGGTAAGAGTTTTTGCATTTAATTTTAAATCAGTAATGTATGCTATAAATACCTTTTCACAAAAAGTGTGCGGCGACTGCGACAGCTATTAATTTCTCATCAATAGTACCTAGTTCAACAACGCAGTTTTATCCACAATACCGAAACAGGATTTTTATCTTATTTATATTTTTTATATCAGGGAATGATGCTAATGGAGTGTTAATCATCTGATGATGCTAACATGGTTAGCGAAACGTCCGTCGAGTGCAAAAATTCTGTTTCGGAATTGTGGATAAAACTGATGTGTTGTAGTTCAGTTTGCCGAGGATTCCAAACCATCACTTAGGTGATACTATGTATGATAAATAGTAGCACTCACAATGAACTGGAGTTTGATGCACAGACAGTAAAAACATGAAAATGTGGTCGAAAATTTTGGAATTTGAAATAACTATTTTTGAAAAATGAGTGATGAAGAGCAGCAAGCAAACAGAAAAAGTCTTGTATTTTTTGCTCTGCGCATTGTGGTTCCAGCAATTGCCGGTACATCAAAAGAAATTCGATGTTTGTGCGCGTTTTGGCACGGTCAGTTCAGAGGTAGTATCTGTTTGAAGTCTCCTCACCCACCTCACAAAATTCCAGCTGAAGGTACGATTATAGTATCTTCGCGGCCGCTAGCCCTTAGCAAAGAATATTATAGTGTTTAGAATTTTCTTTGCTCTTATAGTCTACTACGTTTTTGACACTATACCTATGTATAAACATGCTATTTGACAAGATGAACTGCCGATCATAAAAATAAAATTTAGATGTTATTTTCACTCAAAAAGTCATTTCAGAACTTCATACAGTTGCAACATTTTTTTTTAGTTTACAGTAGAAGAGCCAGGAAAATGTCGAGGGTAGGAACTTTAACAATACACATTATTGGAATATATATAGTTGAGCATATAGCATATAGTTACGAAATTTAATATTCTCATATAAATAGTTTGGACATTTTTTTGTATGGCTTTGTTAAAGAGAAGTAATTAATGTAGCACACTTTTTTCAATAATTCATTTTCATCTATTTAATTTGTCTCTGTTTTACAGTCACACCCCTGTCGCATGTGGTCCTGCACAGTCAGCTCCAAACGATGAGATCTGCATAATTGAAAAGAAATAAAATAATTGAGTCATTTGAGGTTTTTTTGGTGTTTTGGCGTTTTTATATTTCATTTAGGTGATACTTTCCCAACTAGCAAATATAGTTCCCAGTCCTTTTTAAAATGTCACTGCCCCTAAAGTATAGTTCCCAGACCCACCCTGCCACTTAAAATGTTACTTTATAAGGAATAGTCACTTTGAAGTATATTTCGAGAGTGACCGGTTAGTGCCTACCTACCATAAAAGTGGAAAATAAACACCCTGATTCCAAGTGGCAAACATGTAATTTAAAGAAGTAGCTGGAACTACCCGAATCTTCGAATATGACACCATGAAAGACCAAAAACTTTATAGTAACTTTTTGAAGTAGCGGTCACTAGCAAGTGCTACCATAATGCCTCCATTAAGTTTTTGTTACTTTATAGTAACAATTTAAGTTCCGTAGTAGTCGCGGCCACGACACCTAGTTACTTCTAATTTATAGTAGCATTGAAAGTAGCAAAATGGTTACTGCTACCTTCCTAGGTCACTATAAAGTTATTGTTTCTATAAAGTCGCCTCTGGGTAGTTACAATTGTCACTTTATCAATCCGAAGATTTTAAAGTTCCAAACGGGTAGGGTTGGCCTAATATATTATTGTTCCCGGTACTTTGTAGAAGCATATGGAACTATAAAGTATTTTTCGGATTGAACGGCCATATTTTTTTCATGACTTCAGACGAACAGTCAAATGGTTCAAACATTTTGCGTTTTCAAGCTAAATGTACCTAAACTAAAGCTTTTTTTCCTTAGATTTTGATGGTGGACTAATATTTTGAAGTTTCACGCCAGTTTCAAGCAAATTAATAAGCTTTTTTTTATTACTACATGAGTTTCTATTGCAAATAATATAGTAATTTGAAATGTTTTGAGGGGCGCTCGAAAATTTTGTCATATAAACCCACTATTTTATTCAGTAAAGTCGATTGCGTTTTGGAATTTACCTACAAAGGCGTTAAAATCGCATGGTAAATATTAAATAACAAAAAAAATAATAATGGCGTCCATAATTATTTTCCATCATGACATTTATTTTTATGAAGTGTGAAATTGTATGAAGAGGTCGCTGCGAATAAAGTTTAAGTTTAACGAAAGTTCCACATGTCGGTGGCAAACACTTGGCTGCCAC
>JAEQML010056296.1:0-34292 GCA_016904865.1 Pissodes strobi
CTGTTTAAAGCCTCCAATTTTTATTAGTAAGATATTTGAAGAATGTTTACATTTACCCCAGATATTTTGCAACATGGGGCAAAAGTAAACATCCTTTTGGGGTAAACGTAAACACGTGTTATATAGGCATTTTTTGTTTGTTTTAGGTGCCTCGTAAATATATTCGCAAGAAAAATGGTTCAGCATATACAAAAGAGGACCTGATTAATGCAGTAACATGGGGCAGAAGTAAACATCGTTTTGGGGTAAACGTAAACACGTGTTATATAGGCATTTTTTGTTTGTTTTAGATGCCTCGTAAATATATTCGCAAGAAAAATGGTCCAGCATATACAAAAGAGGACCTGATTAATGCAGTAACAGATGTGCAAAACCGCAACAAATCTTACCGACAGGCACAAGAATATTACAACGTTCCTATATCAGTAATTTCCCAAAGGAACAATGGACGAAAAACTTCCATGGATTCCACTAGTCCACTGACATAATTTACAAGTTTTATGATTCCAAACTTTATCTGCCTTGGAATTTGTGGCTGAAGAAAATGCTTGCTTTATATATAATGCAGATGAAACAGGTTTTAAAAGCGACCCTAACCGTTTACGAGCAATAGGCGAAAAGGGGAAACCTTTAAGCAGAGTTTCAGGGGGATCTGGTACGGAATCTATAACTGTATTAGCATATGTGGGAGTAGATGGTTCTGTTACATTATACACTGTTTCAAAGAATAGATGGATGGAAGAAACTCAGTTTTTCACTTGGTTCACCAAAAGTTTTATACCCCATGTAAATATAATCCTTCAACAAAAAAATCTTACCAATCAGGGAGCTGTCTTGCTTTGATGGTCATTCAAGCCACATGAGCGTCCACATTATTGAAGAGTCCATTGAAAATAAAATTACCTTAATTAAACTGCAAAGCCCACTTAACCAGCATGCTGCAGCCATTAGATAAATAATATAATAAAATCCCACTTTGTAAAAATGCTTGGCAGTCAGTTGCTACCAAAAAATCAAATATAATTTCTGGATTTAAAGCCTGTGTAATATTCCTGGGAGACAAAACAAAATTTCCCAAGGATGCATTTAAAAGCGAAGAATTGGAGGCCTACCTAAAGAATCATCGAGACCCACCCTTAGAACCTCAAAACTTATTACTAGCAGTCGATAAAATAAACGATCCTCTATTACAACAGAGTACTATCAGTTCCAGGAAGAAGAAAATGAAAATAACAATCCCAGAAAAGATGTCATGAAACTCTCTAAAATAGCCCCAAAAGAAAATAATCAGTGCAACCCACCTTCCTACTGAGACTTGTACTTCTGCATGCTCTTCAAACAAAGAAACAATTGGAACCAACCTTAGTATTAATATAGTTCCATCTACAACTACATCGTTAAATACATTTATTTTTTAAATCTCCAGAAAAAAAGAAAACAGTACTATCATTGAACGCACACAATCACCTTCAAAAAAGATAGTAATACCAAGATTGAAACAACTCAGTTGGAGAAGTGCTAACTACAGCAGATGTTTTAGAAGGCTAAAAGAAGACAACAAAAAAAAATAGAAAAGAGCAAAAAAGAAAGACCAAAGAAATGCACACCAAAGACCAAAGAAGAGACTAAAAAAAAAGTGAAAAGAAAAGACAGAAAAAAGCCGATAGTTCCTTAAGCGATGATATCAATCCTTCAAAAGTGATTAAGAGAGTCCCTAGGAAGAAGATTTTACGGAAAATGAAGAAATAGTAACTTTCTAGGACACTCCCATATCAGATTTGAAAAACGGTGACTTTGTTCTTGTGAAATTTACAGGGGGTAAAAGAAATACCACTATACCTAAATATGTATCTATTGTAGAGAATGTAATCCTAGGTAATGTTCAAGGATATGACATTGAAGTAGTAGCCCTCATCCCTCATATCTATTGATGATACGTAGCAAAATTTTGCCATTAACCAGAGCGATGCTAGTTTTGTCTCTCAAGAGTCAATATTAGGGGTTTTACCTGTTCCCATATTAAAATGAAAGGAATATTTTATCATTTTGAAAAGTTCCTTGTATTCATTCATGAAATATTACTTTTATCTGTATTAAGAATTTTTCTTTTGTTTTTGGTTCATGACTATTCCTGCAATTACTTAAGTGTATGTTAATTTATTTGTTTTCTCTGTCCGATGTTTGACAGTTAAGGTATTAAAACAGAGTTTTATCCACAATACCGAAACAGAATTTATGCACTCGACGCGCGTTTCGCTAACCATGTTAGCATCATCAGGAGATGATTAAAACTCATTAATCATCTCCTGATGATGCTAACATGGTTAGCGAAACGCGCGTCGAGTGCATAAATTATGTTTCGGTATTGTGGATAAAACTCTGTTTTGGTGCATGTTGCCGAAGGTTCCAAACCCCAACGCAGTTAAGGTATACTGAATACTAATTTAGGGCCTAAATAATGTCCCAAAAATTACTTCGTGTTTAATTTTAAAACAGGAAAGCCATAATTTACAGATAAACATGAAAAAATATCAAACTTGCAAAAATCGTTTACTATTACCCCGGTTGACCCTAACGCAGCCCTGCACAACTACCAGGTTATAATGTTGACTGAAACCAATTTGCGTGGTGATGACATTCCAGATGCAGAACGGCCTGAGCGACTATTCTGTCGTTAGAAGAGATCGATGCAGAGAAAAAAACAGCAAGAAGTGGTTGGGTGGAGTATTGTTGGCCATACGCAGATCAGTAACCTGCACCTTTCTTCCTACTACCGCACCTCTCGAGCAAGTTTATGTAACCATTGGCTCCCCAAAAGTGCGGTGCATCCTCGGCTGTGTTTACTTGCCTTCTGAATCTACCAGTTGATCATTGCTTAATGGTTATTGACACAGTTGAGATAATATCTGAGGAGTACCCAGAGGCTGAGCTGTATGTAGCTGGAGATTTCAACCTACCTAAAGGCGCATGGACTAACGCGAGGACATATGTGCAGTGGGTGTTCCTTCTGATGATGTACATGTCCCACCTCAAATTGCCCAAAATATGGCTACAACCTCAGAACTTTGCTTTTCATAATCTTTTTCAAAATAATTTTATTCATAATGCAAATAGAGTTTTTCTTTAACTAGTCCTTTCTCATAGAATGTTTATCGTTAATAAATGCGATCCTCTGGTTCCCGTTGATAACCATCATCCACCCCTTTGTTTTGACCTAGCTATCCCGCAATCATGTCACACAGTTGTTAGCCCTGGAGTTATACACTATTACTATGACTTTAAATCTGCGGACGTCACATTGATAAATGACTACTTGGGAGCTTTCTGCTGGGATAACCTGTTATATAATCTAAATGTGGATTCTGTGTTAAAGGCATTTTATGACATTCTTTATGGTTGCTTCGATTTATTTGTTACAGTCAAAAAGGTGCCCAGTGAAGTGTTTCCTAGGTGGTTCAGTCGGGACCTAATTGATCTAATAATACAGAACAAGATTGCTCATAAAAATTACAAAAACAGTAATTCCGATTACGACTACGAAATTTTCTCAAACTTAAGAGCTCAGTGTGCAGTCCTTTTCTGGGAATGTTATAGATTCTTTGCCCAAAACACTGAAAGTAACCTTTCTACTAACCCTAAATTATTTTGGAACTTCTGTAATTCTAGGCGCAGCACGTCTGAGATACCTAATTGACAATAAAAGCGCTGAGATGGATCCCGGAGCTCCCAACCTATTTGCAGAGTGCTTTCCTCGGTTTAATCTGACTGTAACGCGCAGTCCAATCAGCTAGGAGTTGTCATTAAATCATATTAATGTTCACAGTTGCTCTATTTCTATAAGTGACATATGCCGAACTTATTAGCTTGAATTCTTACCAAGGGCCCAGGCCCCGATAATATTCATCCTATCTTTCTTAAAAATTGCCCCTTTATACTCGCTAGGCCTCTACTACTATTTTTAGTAAATCATTGGAAAGTGGAATTTTTCCTAAATTCTGAAAAACAAGTTTTGTTGACCCAATACGTAAAAATGGAGACAAGTCGAACATAAAAATTTACCGACCCATAGGTATCATCAATACCATCCCAAAAATTTTTGAATATCTTGTAACTAAATATCTAAGTTCATTACTATCTCCAAAAATCATCAATCAGCCGTTTGGGTTCTGTGCGAGAAGGAATACTGACTCCTCACTTATTCGCAGTTTATATTACGGGCCTTTGAGAGAGTGGTGAGGAAGTCCATTCCATTTTTACGGACTTCTCCAAGGTCTTTGATAAGGTCCCGGACACCCCGGACTTACAAACTTAAAACGTTGAATATAAATGGACCTCTACTCTCCTGATTGGACAGCTACCTTGTGGACAGGACTCAAATTGTAAAAATTAACAATTTTCTGTCTAATGAAATTCCTGTGCCGTCTGTCAAGGATATTTCACCGTGCTTCTGGTCCTCGGAGTTCCTTCTGTTTGCAGATGAACTAAAAATAGATAAGGTAATCTCAGATATTAACGACTGCATTGGCTTGCAGGATGATGTCCACAGGTTTGAGGCTTGGTGTCGCGTAAATGGTATGTAGGTATGTTAATATTTCTAAGTGCAGTCTCATGATATTTTCCCGTCGTACAATTAAAACTAATGTTCATTACTTCATTGATGGTCCAACCCTACCATCAGTTGAAAGTGTAAAGGATCTGGGAATTATTCTCAATGCTAGGTTATCATTTGTTCCTTACAAAACATCAATCATAGGTAAATCACTGGGAATGTTGGGATTCATTAGACGAAAAACTTCTGACGTTGCTGCTCTGTGTTCCATTAAAGTTCTATATTGCAGTTTTGTTAGAAGCCTTTTGGACTATGCTGCCTCGGTGTGAGACTCTCAATATGCTTTTCCACATTGAAGTTTTAAGCGTGTACAGAAGAAAAATGTGCATTATATTCATTTCAAATTCTTTAGAAACAGTGAAAAATGTCAGAGGCTAAATCTGTTATCACTTCAAGAAAGAAGAATCAAGCACGATCTTCTTCTCTTTAAAATTCTTAACTCCCTTGTTGACTGTTCCTATCTCACTTCCAACATCACTTTATATGTACTACCTTTTAATGGGAGAAATATTCCAACTTTTTATTAACCATATTACCTGACCAACTACGGTAAAAATTCCTTTGTTTCCAGGTCCATGTCTCTTGCTAATCAACCATGTTCTTCTCAATTTTTCCTGTCCACTTAGGCATTTTGAAATGCAATTGTCTCAGGTGAACCTTGCTAGATTGTAGCATACAGGTAACATTAGCTTACTTTATTTTATGTTGTGAATAGCTTAATTTGTGGGAACCCTTTATAGGAATAGTTTGTATGTGCGATGAAATAATATTATCACCTCTTTACTTTCTTTTTGCTGTTTCGCTTTTGGTGCGTGTGAGGCTGTTGACTCATTTATATGGCATACACATTTTAGATTTAGACTTGATTATACTTTTGTTTTATGGTTAAAAAATGGCACTGCCGTGGTACCCGAACTAAAAGCCTGCCCGTCAGAGACTGTTCATAATATTAAATCCGAATTATTCCCATATTTTTTTCTATTTCCTCTAGCTGATATTCTTGTAGACACTTTAATCATTGCTGTCGTAACGATATTTTAGGCAGCTATCAAGGGATAGCCCAAGTAGCCTCCAGGCCTACCAGAATTAAAAGCCTCCCTGCCGGGACTGACAATAATTTACTTCTTCTTTGTCAGCCCTCATTTGCCCACTCCTGGACATAGGTCTTTCCTAACATCTTCCGCTCCCACCTGTTCTGAGCCGCATTGTAAGATCCTTTACACAAATAGTGCACTATATAAAAATCGGCCTTTCCTATTGGTCGATCCGCATGGCCTTCCGCTCGCTTCGCTCGCTACGGGGGCTCAAGAAAAAGAAACTAACCAGGTGCTAACCCAAGACATACCCAAAATCAAGAAAAAAAAAACTGTTTAGGAACATAATCTTAAAAAAAGAATAAAAAATAGTAACGGGGTTCGAACCCAGGCCGTCCAGGTGAGACCCAGCTGTATAAATCTCTACACCACGAGAGCTCTCGACAGAAATCGATTGCATCACGCAGACATATCGTAATACCAGATGGATCGACCAATAGGAGAGGTCGATTTTTACATAGTGCACTATTTGTGTAAAGGATCTTTAAATGCTTCTGAGCCACCTGATATCATTGATTACCGGCAATCTGTCTGATGTCGTCTATCCATCGCAGGGGATCTACCGACACTCCTTTTAGTTTCCCTGGGTCGCAACTGCATGATTCTTGGTGTTCATCTCCTATCTTTCAGTTCCGCAATTTTTTCCACTATGTCCTTAACGCCCGTTCTTCTGCGAATCTCTTCATTCCTAATTTTATCTCTGAGAAATATTCCAAGCATCTATCTCTTACATTATCTCACAATAATATTAAATCCGAATTTTTCCTATATTTGTTTCTACTTCTTTCTGGCTTCAAGGGATATCCTTGCATCCAGTGGCACCAGAACCAAAAGCCTTCATAAAGCTAATTTTGAGTTTTTCCTATATTTTTGACTATTTCTTTCTGGCTTTTGTCTTTGTAGAAAGCATCGCTATGCCATAACGATATTTCATGCAGCTATCAACGAATATCCTAAGAAGCCTTTAGTGGTACCAGAACCAAAAACCTGCCCATCAGAGATTCACCATAAAATTAAGTTCGATTTTAAAAAAATTCTTTCTGGCTTATGTTCTTGTAGATACTTTAATGATTGCTGTGCCATAATAATATTTTGTGCAGCTATCAAGGGATATCCTAAAAAGCGTCAAGTGTTATCAGAACCAAGTCAATTCAGGGGCTTCCCATAGAATTAAATGTGAAATTTGTCCATTTTTTTAAACTTTTTTCGGCTTATGTTGTTGTGGTTGCATTATTTTTGCTGCGTGTTAGTAATTTTTCTTTCTGCGACTATCAATAAACGGTCATATTGAAAGCTTATTTGCGATAAAGAAACGCACCTCTTTTCGTTGGCCCTTCTCTGCATGCAGGAAAGAAAACAATGAAAATTAAGGTAATTGCAGGAATATTAATAATAGTCTTAAAAAGTTTAAAAAGGATTTTGTAATTTCTCAATTCTGCAAAGTGTGAAATTTGATTTAAATGGTATCGAGTCATAATTTGGGCATATGAAGTAACCAGCAGCTTCCTCAATTTGCAAGCCACATATTCTCCATAAATGGAAAATTATTGGCCTCTGTTTCGCATAAGGATAAGCTTCGACAGCATTTGGTCGCTCGAGATTGTCCTTTGTTACTGTTTGTGATATATTGAAGAGTACACTTTTGTGATTTTCATACCATCATTTCCTGTTTCCGCAGATATATCTCCATTAACCTACAACAAATGTATTTATTTTATGCATTCAGTGCAGTGTGTAGCTAATCAATAACAAGTCTGGCCGCCGCTAAGATCTAAAGTAATCTAATATTACGCGTGACAACCCTGTACAACGACACGCAAATTAGTGAACAGAGCAGTACCATGTACCCAGTAATAATAGCCTCTTATAATTAGCTGTTTTTTAAAGGTTATTTGTGCGAAGTGCTTGTACCTCGGAAGGTACTGGTTCGAAATGTGTAACAGTCTACGACAGGCCAAGGGTATTGTTGTGTATATACTGTGCTTAAACTTGGGTAAATGGTGTAGGGGTGAATCAAAGGAAGGTATGGTGTCTTTTTAAATAAATTCAGGAAACTATTTGTAGTTTATTTCTGCAAATAATAATTATAAATATCAATTATCAAGCAGATACTTTTTGGGGGTGAGTTGAACCGTTTTGAATTTTTTACAACGTAAGCAATATTGTCATCAAATCTTTGATAGAAGCAGTTTTTCCCACTAGCTCGGTAATGAGGCGGGACTCTTGGAAAGTAATTGCCCAATTTTTCTTCAGTGGCAACTTGTTTGGAAATTTGTCTAGTTAATATCGAAGAAACTACAAATAGCCATCACTTTTGAAAACCTTTTCAAATAAATATGGCCCTATTCTTAATTATATGTTATGTTACATAAATAATTATGTTCAGAATTTCAAGTAGAATCTTGAAATAAGTTAATATACTTACATGTTATTCCGCTAAAAAAATAATGGGGTTGATTCACCCTGCATATAAACTGACTTAAAAAATACGCGTATATTTTTCCTCTATTTCAACAAATTGTTTATGATTATTTAAATTATGTCTAGACAAAGATTAAACGTTTTCCTTATAGAAATATTGCCAAACATGCTAACAAAAAGTATGAATTAACGGTATCTAAAGTATGACATAGATCCACAGAAAAACACCAGAGAGCTTGTTTGGCTACTTAAAAAAAATCATGTATTTAGTGTCACAGTGAGAAAAAGGCCTTAACTAATTATGTGGGAATTGCAGTAATATTTTCATGCTGCCGTGGTACTGATGTTAATGGTTTTGGGTCTTACAGCTTACAGCTTACAGCTTTTCAATTATGTCATAGCATAGATCAATTGCTTACAGTGGCAGATCTAGGTTGGAGTCAAGGGCGGGGCTACACTAAGTGTTGAGGGGTGCACACAGCCAGAAGACGTTGCCCGTATCCCATCAGAGGGCTTCAGAGGTGCGCGCGCATTACATTGTTGACAAACACTATTAGGGCCTAGCGTATTGCTATCATGTACAGTTGCGTTTTATGATCAGCTGTTTGAGACGCATCAAGGGAGAGCGGGAATTTTAAGGAGTACTGTTAAATTCACGCATGGCGCAACGAAATAAATCTAACCCAAATTGAGAAAAAGAAACAAACATAATTTTAAAAAAATAAAAAAATCTTACCACCGACGGAACTTGAACCCGGGCCGCCGTATCAGAAGCGCAGGATCTGACCACTGCGCTACGAGACCTCTTGTAAGCAATTCGCTGGACCGGTAAAGAATGCAACAGCTGACCATAAAACGTAATAGCGCATGATTGCGAATAGTTATATCGCAGCGGCTAGATGCTAGTACTACTAAGCGGTAACTGATTGCTTATTTCCGCGCAAGCCCGCCCATCTATTCAAACAAGAGTCTAGGGCTCCCACGAAAATTCCGATGCGAAATCGTGCATGCGCAGTGCCGAAACGAGAATAATAGGTATTACTGGTATTATTATGGATTTACATGACCCTCCGCTCGCTTCGCTCGCTACGGGGGCCTAAACCTAACAGCAACTAACCTAAACTAACCCAAGGCTAACCCAAAATTAAGAAAGAAGTAAATTAATAAAAGAACAAACAACCTTAAAAAAGGTTAACAAAACATTTATCGCGACCGACCGGAATCGAACCCGCAGCGCAGAAATGACAAGCAGAAGCTGTACCTACACACCACCGAGGCGTTGAAGGAATTTCGCTGGAACGTAAAGACATAGGCTCCTCGAGCCCCCGGTAGATCAGTCCCCGATTGCTTATGATTGATGACAGTTTTTCAGCAGAAATGTTTTTTTTTTTTATTAATCAAAAACCATACAAGCGAGTTTATTTATTGCCTTGTATTTTACAAATGTACAATTTAAGTAAAGTTTATGTTATTCCATATGCCACTAGCATTCTTGCGTTTTCTGTTTAATCCGACACCGATCTATTTTGGGGATATTAAAAGTCCCTGTTAATTTTCTCAATAGATTCAGGAGATCAGTCATTCTATGGATGAAGGTTCCTCCTGATCGACGATGCAGCACCAAAAGCAGTCCATTCGCCTGTTCGCGACCACCTCGCACTCCGTGACAAGGTGTTCCAGTAGCGTCTTCTAACAGCGGTGTTCTGGGGTTTCCTCCCCCATCTTCATAGAACTGTCGTCGTTTTTATTTTTTATTCTGCCCAGGTGCTTTCTCAACCGGCATCGGCAGTGGTCTGTAAGAAAGCCGATAAGGATGTGGAGATCCATTACTTCGGGTTCCCTATTCACTTCTTGACCCATCTATCTACTATTTTATGGTACTCTGCTGCGATGTGAGAATGCCAGTGATGTTTGGCTCCGATGATTCAGATTTTTAATATGTTTATGCACTATTAACTAAACTAGCCAAAAATATTTGTTTCATATTTTAATTATTTTCTACAATAAATTAGTTGTTCTTTTACTATATAATTCCTATAAGCACACAGTGTTTGTGGTAGGTAGACAAATACGCACGTAGGTTGGCATACGCCCACAGGTGTTTTGAAAACTTTAGGCAAAGGATATAGTATTGTCATGCGTATTCCATAATTCGCTTTAAATGTTTGGATTTCGAAATAAAAAATAATTTTCAAAAACAGTACCTACCAGTCCCGGCCTCCCCTACTTCTAATATTTCCCATTAAAAGCATAAGACTTCTAATATTTCCCGTTAAAAGCGGAGGTGTTAACGTAGAAGTGAGAAGACAACATAAGCTATATTAAGTAGTATTGACGAATAAGACAAAAGACATTTATTTTTTATATATTATATGATCACTATTTATTTTTTGATTATATTTGCAGCTTTTTTTCAAAACAAAGAATGTTCTTTTAATAACAATCAAAATAAAGAAAATACTTACTTACTCACTAAAGAAAAAAAGATTCTTGGTGAAAAAAATTACAAATCAGTAGTACCAAAAATTGAACACTTTTCATTTCGGTTTTTAAAATCTTGTGATGAAATATATAAAAGAACAGCATAATTATTAATAGAAGGTAATACTAAAATGATAATAAAACAAAATATTAAACAAATATGTAAAAACAATAAAAGTATACAAACGGATTTAGTGTAACGAGTATATTTTTAAGCATTTGCCCTTAGGAGATTTATGTATTCACAAAAATGGCACAACTGGAAATTGTGTCACACTAAATAACTGCGACCATGCATTGGAATTAATTGATAACGGCACAAGTCCCATCTATTGTAATTCAGGATCTGAAGGAAATTTTAATGCTTTGGTTTGCTGTAATACTTTACTTGGTCTAGAAGAAGAAAGTCAGCGTATTAGTCTCCAAAGTAAGTTTATCATCTCTAATTAGTTAAAAAGTAGCTAAAAATTTGATTTTGTTGTAGAGTGTCAAAAATATTATCCAGAAATTTTCGGACCTGATTGGCCGGATTGGCTCAAAATACATGTAGTGTCGGGAAAAAGAGCGCTTCCCAAGGAATATCCTCACATGGTAAGATATAGGAATATCGCTAATCGCAATAAGTATGACTTTGTATACGTTCTTTCCAGTGGGACATTGAATCAAAATATATTTTGTATAAAATTTCCAGAAGCAATTGTATTTCAAAATTCTAACGTTCCATTAATATTATATTTTTACTAATATTCAGGGCATCTACTCATTTAATTTGAAATAGTTCACTTTCTATCTATGGTGGCAATATATTAAACAGTCATAATAGGTTGTGATCGGTGTTACCCCTGGATTACCTCAAATTACTTTTGATTACCGCTAATTTATCTCAGTGGTACACCCTTGTAAATTTTAATTAAGCAAAATATAAATTATTTTAACTTTTGAATACCAAAGAAATATTTTATTTATTTTAGGCGTTGATTGGATCTGGAGATAAAGATAATATCAAATGGACGTGCGGCGGATCCCTTATTTCTGAAAAATTTGTTTTAACAGCAGCTCATTGCATAGAAACCAACGCGTATGTACTTATTATGGCTATAATCATAGCCTAGACAATAGGACATGCTATAATAAACTAATTACAGCACAGGCTTCCTCCTATTCGCAAAAGTGCATGCAATAATTAATTAAGTCCGCTAAGTAACCTTTCGTAGCGCTAATTAAAGGCAGATTTTCACGATGATAAATATGTCAAAATAGATTTTTATTTATTTTTACCTTCGTACCTTGACAATAATAATAAAAGTTTGAGCAACTTATTGATGAACTTGACTTATTCATAAATAATATCTTGACTAATCGAGTAGATTTAACAGGGTAGGTATATTATAATAATAAAAATTTTATTTCAAATTAAATATTTTAGGGGCCCCCCTCGATGGGTTCGTTTGGGAGAACTAGATACGGCAACTTCTACGGATGACGCAGATCCTCGAGATTTTGAAGTGGTCAGAAATGTGACACATCCAGGTTATGAGCCTTCTTCTAATTATCATGATATTGGTCTTCTGGAACTCGATAGCGAAGTGGCGTTTACGGAATATATGAAGCCAGTATGCTTATATCAGTCCAATGATGTATCTTCTGGCACACTTGCTACAGCCACTGGGTGGGGTACTACATCTTTTGAGGGTAAGAAGATCTTCAAATTTGCATGTATCGTAATTTTTTACAATTTGTTTAAGATACGCCTTTGCGTTACGCGATTAACAATTATTTCTGCCTCTTCTTACAAGATAAGCCCTTATTGATTGTATAGAAAATATGTAAAAAACCTTAGATCTTAGGAAAAATAATGTATATTTTAGGAACATAATGTTTATTTATTCTAAGAAATTCAGGGAACATTAGGCATCTACATGTTTTAGCTGCAGCAAAACAAAGTGATCAAAACAGCTTCAAAAATGATCTGAAACGAAGTTACAAAACAAGAACTACTAGTACGATGTAACAACAAAAAACTCTTAAAACTAATTGCTATTATACCTGTGAGCTTCAACGAGGGGTTAAACTCCCTCTTCTCTACGAAGGAGGCCTGGATGGAGGGCAGGATGGGACCCTGGGATGGCCTAGTCTGGTTTACAGATGGGTCTAAAATGGGAACACTGTCTGGAGCTGGTGTCCTGGGCCCAGAATTATCAGCTCCACTGGGTGAACACACTACGGTTTTCCAAGCGGACATTTTCGCGATCATGATGGGGGCATGAGAGTCGTTAAGGCTCAATGTCGGTGGCAGAAGGATTTTCTTATGCTCCGACAGCAAGGCCGCACACATGACGCTGAATTGGTGTTGGTGAAGGAGTGCAGGAGCTGACTGATTGAACTTCCAAGGCATACAAAGGTTACGCTGGTCTGGGTACCGGGACACTCGCGTGTTCGCCGCGAAAGGAATTTGGAGGGTCGGGCTGAAGAGGTATGGCGGACGGCTCCGGAGATGAGACAGATGAGACTCATGATTCATGGGCCAGCGAAGAGGCTTACCAGGGAGTTGATGGACCTACTAAGGAAGGAGTGCAGGGCGCTGGTAAAATTCTACACAGGATACTGTAGGTTTAGACGTCACCCAGCTCTGCCGAGAATTGTAAAGCAGGAGAAGTGTAAGTAGATGGTGCATGGAGGACGATGAGACCCCATACCATCTGATGGAATGCCTTGTTTTCGCGTGGGCAAGATTCATAATTTTTGGCGCGATGCTCATTGAACCAGCTTCAGTGTGTCGCGTTAGTCTGAAGGATGCAGTATTTCTTGAGGAAGACTGGCATCCTGAAGGTCTATAATGTGAGGTGGTTCCTTATTGCACTGTTTAATACTTGTGTTCTGAAAGAGTTGCACTCTTTAAGCACATTGCCTTATAATTTTTATCTAAATGATCGACTGGTTACCATGAACTCCAACATATTTGTCCACTTGAACTGATTGCCCTTGCCTTCAACCCGAATTGAACGCAATCTAAGGCTTTCGCTAAATTGTTTAAAATCTAGAAAATCAGTGAATTTACGGGGAAAATCTCATAGGTCATTGAGTTAGGCTTTCATAACTATCGTTAAGGCGGCGTATCTACGAGAGAAGAAAGGAAAAAGAATACCACTTGCACTCTCACATGGCAGCAAAGTGCCATAAAATGGTATACATACGGGGCGAGAAGTAAACAGGGGACGGGTGGCGGAGTATTTGGGCCAGGAACCAAATTCTCCGAAGCAATGGAAAAACATCCGGACTTATTCCAGGCGGAAATTAACGCCATAGGAAGATGTGTGCAGTTCAACTTCGACCTAAACTATAAGAAGAAAGAGATTGTCATCTTCTCAGACTGTCACGCAGTCATTGAGCTTACCAACAATCAGCTCCAGAATAGATAGGTTAAATGAACTAGGCAAGAATAACAATTTATCCCTTCAATGGACACCAGGACACGCTGGATAGAAGGCAACGAAAAAGCAGACCATTTGGCACAAATAGAAGCACAAACTCCGCTTTTAGGACCGGAAACTTTCTGTGGCATAGGAACGCACACCTACAAGGAAGAATTCAGGAAAGACGAGCGAACTAAATGGATCAGTCTATGGGAACGCTTTCCAGGGTCAAGGCAATCACAGGCGTTTCAAATATTTGTATAAAATATGTATATCGGGAAGCTTCTTTAAGTCTTAATTTATTTCTTTTAACTTTGAGAAATGCCCTTTACTTTTCACTTCGCATCTAGTGAACAGTGCAGTTTTGAGATACGTCATTACGTCACAACTTGAAACACATTTAAATGCGTGCCTCGGCGTATTTATCCAATTTTCGCCGAATACGCCTTTACGTATGTACTCTCATCGACGATATGCAAGTAGCAGCGGAGTACATAATATGTAGACAGCCCGATTTCTATTGCTTTTCTCAATAGCACATTGTGAGTAAAATAAAGCAAAAATAAAATTATTCGTATAATCACGAACCGCTTTTGAACTTTGGGGTCTTGTGAAAAGATTTTGGCTCGAAACCTTGAGATTGTTGTTGTGAATGTGAAATAATCATTGCACTTCAATCTACCCAAATTAACTAGCATCCGTCGAAATAAATGCACTTTAATTGGGAAATATAATCATTTCGTATTAATTTTGCGTACTAGTTTCGTCACTAATAAGTAACACATTTGTTAATATTGTAAATTTTTGATGATTATGCTTACTTTTTTAGAGGCTTTATTTGCCAAATATAAATTAATTATAGGTAAAGTTGTAATTTTACGCTTTCGGTATGACGTGAGAAAGATAAAAAGACGTACAGCAAAATAAAAAAAGTATTTGCTGGTATTAATTGAAAAGGTGATGGTGGAATCACGGCAAATATAACAACCAGCAATATTACTCGACCTGTCAGGCGAAAAATTAAATTTGACCTTGCTAATGTCAGTTGGGTAGGAAAAGTCAGGGCTGGATTTGAAATATATAAGTATGATTTTCCTTTAACAGAGCCGTAATATAATATTTCAAATATCAATGGGTTATGAAATATATGTATACCTTGTTGTATGAGCAGGAAATCTAAAGAAATTTTTCTTGGAAGAATATCGCTGGTTTGTACAAGTTCTTATTGCTTAAACACCATCGCTTTTTTGCATTACACAATGTCATAATCAACGTTCGTCTCTCACAATGTCAAATATCTGACAAATACACGCCTATGGTTTCGATTTAACTCCAATAGCAATAAAATAAACCAGACGTAAAAACACGACGCCGCTGCCGGCAGTTTGACGGATTTCCTACCAAGGAATATCTTGCGCGCGGACTTGCGCAGATGCGAAAAAAGAAGATGTGATATTGCTGGTTGTTATATGTGCCGTGGTGGAATCGTGAAGTACGTTTAGTAGTGACATGATGTACAAAAATCAACAGCTAGTTCATTGATAAGTGGGAAAATTAATGACAGTTAGGATGAAATGAAAAAAAAAAAAAAATGATGTGCCTCACCTTTATAAGCACACAACTGAAGTGAAACTTCTGAAAGAGATATAAGGAATTGAATTCCCTTTTATTTATTTTTTTAAGTTTTTTTTTTCCCTCAACTTTTGCCCCCGGTTTCAACACTTTTATTTGCCTTTTTGCATTTTTTTTTATACGGGGTCCATCCAGGATCGTCATTATTACAAGTCCTAAAAATTTTAGCCCTCTAGGTATACTGGAACATGCTTCGCTTCATTAAAGTGTTTCACTTTGACTTCTGTTTCATTTGATTTTCATTTGTTCGGACTTACCTTCGCTAGAGAAGTTTCACTTCAATAATAAGTAAGGTCATTTTCCAGAATTTTTCATCTAATTAAAATAAATTATTATAGCCTATAGAGGAAAGATAATTATGACTCTTATGCGTTTATTAATGTTTGTATCTATGTTTAAGGTACAGGCCCAAATAAAACCACGACAGATGCGAAAGTGCCTCTCTAACGCGAGCATAAAGAATTTATGTTAATCTGAGCCCTATGCGGATGGCCAGCCATCCGAGAATATATTCAGAGACTGCAGTTGATATTTTAGATTCGTGCTGCTCCGGCGGCAATATCTATAGTGCGAGAGCTTCTATTAATTTCAACGTTCAAACATATTATTTTTTTATAGTCAAATTATAGTTTGTTAAAAAAAGATTTTACAAACAAGAAGATAAACATTCGAGCCCTTCTATAAAGAACTAACTAAAATGTCCAGTAGTTGGTGATGTTTTTAAGAAATTAGGAAGGTGATTAAATATCTTTTTGCCATTATACAGTGCTCTCATTTCAAAAGTAGCCACCCCAGTTTCAGGAAGAACCAATTATTTTCATACGAAACGTCGAAACACGTCAGATTTTGTTTTAAGGGGGACATATTTTAATAATATATTTAATTATAGAGGGTGCCTCAGGAAAGCTGAACGTCTGTCATCTGAAATTTTTTAAACAAAACCTAATTTTTTGTATACTTTTGGATTCCCCTTAAAGTATTCAACACTTCTTCTATTACATATGCTGCGGCCAAATCTATCGGTTACAAAATACCAACACATTTTAACGTCTCTTACATAAATTGAAAAATACGAATTTATGCTCAAAATTTATTTTCAAAATGCGCTCCGTTATTCGCTAGACAATAATAGAGCCAATTTTAGAATTCTTCGCGAACATTTCGAAAAGTTTGCCGGTTAATTTGTCTACATCCTTGAGTAATTCTATTTCTCAAACTCGGGCGGAGTTTTATAAACTAGGGTCTTTAAATATCTTCAAAGAAAAAAGTCAAGTGGTGTGAGGTCTGGGGATCTCGCCGGTCATTCCACAGAACCACTTTCCCGGAAATCTTAACTGGAAGCGCATAATTGGGCGGAGCTCTATCCTGCTGGAAATACAAATTGTGTTCATCCAGTTCCATAGCCACTTCTTGATTAACATGATTTTCCGAAGCTGAGTAATAAGGGGATTTATAAAGTTTACCAATATATTCAGGTATATTTCACCTGTCAAGTTTTCTTCTATGAAAATTGACACAATTATCTCCTCTCCAAGAATACCGGCTCACACATTGACCTTCTGAGGAAATTGGGTATGATCTTTCCTAAACACATGTGGATTTTCATTCATCTGAGACATTGTTTCGCAAAATTCAATTCTTCTGTCATAATAGTCTTACCTGAGCTGTTGAAGAATTTGTATTTTATAAGGAAAAACATTGTTGAGTTTTATTAATGGCACCTACTGAAATGTATGTTAATTTAGAAACTTTTGAAATTGACGTAGTAGGATCCATAGCGAAAAGGTAAGGTAAGATAAGAAGATTTAAATCAGTAAAGTATTGTTTACATGACACTCTTTGGTTGATATTGGCAATGAAGCGAACAGCCTTTTTTGCAAGACAAAAAGTACATTTTGCAAATTCTGTGTACTTGCTCCTCAAAAGGGAATACCACACCCCAGATGTGCCTCAAATAATGAAAAATACACCATTCTAGCAATCTGTTGACCCAGGTCCTGCCTCATTACTCTCACCGCAAAGCATCCAGAAGACAACGTTTTACCCAACATCAAGATAAGCTCCTCAAAACGAAACTGTTTATTAACCCTAAGTCCCAGAAACATAGACATTTCAGAAGTCTGAACAGTACTAGTAGTACTACCTTCAGGATAGACATCCTCCAGATCACAATCAAATGCAAGAATATTTGTCTTATCAGCATTGAACATAAGGCGATTTGCATCACACCAATCCTTAATATTTTTTAGGTCAGCTTATATACATGAGCCCAGGCCCGCAACATCATGCCCATGCCATGATACCGCGGTATCGTCCGCGAACATTGTGAAACCTCCACCAATTTCCACGCAAGTCAAGTGATTGATATCAATCAGGAACAATAAGGGTCCAAGAACCGACCCCTGAGGGAATCCTGACTCAGATCATAGAACACTGCCGCTACAGCCTCATGTCCATTAATACCCAAGCATATATCTTCCAGGAGGGTTGAATAGCATCATGACTGTTGAAAGCCAAATTGACATGGTGTGATGGCGTCAACGGTTTGAACTTAACAAGCCATTCAACAATTTTTGAAAGAGTAGACAAAGAAATTGGACGATAGTTAGAAGGTTCTTTACCGTCACCACCCTTATAAAATGGTATTATCATAGCTGACTTTAGGCAAGACGGAAATATGCCCCTATGCCAGCAGTCATGAATAGCAAATATGAAAGTCTCCAAAGCACAATCTGGTAGCTTTAGTAGCACCTCTGCGGAGATACCGTCTTTCCCATGAGATTTATTGATCTTTAACGCAAGTATGGTTGCCTTTACCTCATGGAGATCTGTTGGCAGAAAAAAAAAATTAACCAGGAACAGAATCACTCCTTAAAAATTCGAGGGGGTTGGCATTTGTAGTAATTTTTTGGCTCAAGGTACTTGCAATGTTACAAAGGAAATTAATTAGCGAGTCAGGTTCAACCTCAGTCACCGGAGTATTTCGTCTGGTCTTATTTCTCAATTCATCAATTACTACCCAGCTCTCTTTAGATTTGTGTGAAGCCGATGAGATTCGTCGCCCGTAGTAAAAAATATTTCTGTGTTCTATATAAATAATGCATCCGCTAGCCCCTTCGCGATTTTGCTCAATGTCACCGATAGCTGCAAGCCAAACACTAATGGATATCACCGCCAACAGCACTAGAAAAAAGAATTAAGGGTGAAAGTCGCACAGCTATACCTAGCGAAGTACGATATTAGCGAAGCATGATGACGTAAACTAGAGGCGCGTAGCGAATTTTGTTCTAAATTTTGAGTGCAAAATGTTAAAAATAAAGTGTTTAATAGTTCTAAGAAAATAATGTTTTTTATTTTTGCTTACACTTTCGCAACATTCAACTTTTTTTTTCTAGATTAAATATATTTTGTCTTCACAATATATAATAGAACTGTATTGGTGCGGGCAATCTTTTCAAATAACCTTTGCTCAGCAATGGTGTAGGTAGCGTGAGTTAGACCAGGCAAGGTCATTTAGACTGAACACGATGTTTGACACTCTTTCGCATCTGGTCTGTGTTATCTGGGATAAAGGTACAATGCTTGATGATCAGATCAACATCATCAGAAGCACTTAGTTTAATACGTATACATTGCATTGTATATACCTAATATAAAACCATCAATAGTTTTCTAATAATAGGAATATATTCTAGTGAGGAGAAAATTTATAAAAAACACTTTTTTGACTTTTCTTTAAATCATGCTAATGTAATGAATGCTTATTTTCGAATAATGGGGATCATAATCTAAGACTTTTATGATGTTGCTTTTTCGTTTTTTTACGATCTTGTCAGCGAAAAAGAGATAAATAAATAAATAAATAGATAACTGTTATTTATTTTGCATTCTATAATAAAGAAAATTTAACAATTATTCTGACCCTAGTCAATAACTTAACAATAACAATAACTCTGCCTATTAGATACATTCCATTCACTATCATTTTGTGGTAAACTTATTAGTTTTTATTCGATATTATATGGCCTTATCTTTGGCACTGCTACAATTATTGCTTGACAAATTTTGACAAGTACTCATTTACTCATGAAGAGACAAATTACCATTTCCTATTATTATTTAGAATACTTTTTTTAGGACAAGTCAGCAGTCATCTAATGGAAGTAGGCTTAGTTCTGGTCAACAATACAAGATGTAATGATTTTTATAAAAGCACATCTAGATCGCAACTCGCTGAAGGAATTGTGGACAATTTTCAGATTTGTGCGGGAGGTAATGACGGGAAAGATACTTGTCAGGTAAGTTAAATCATTAATCATCTCAACTATGAATCATCGTCATATGATGCATTCATATGATGTTCGAGTTGTAAGGGTGTATTGATTATATTATCGATAAGCTCCTGGCGAAGACAGAAATAAAACTAACCTAAAACCAAAATCCAAAACATGTATGGTACGCATCAGTTTGGGTTAGAGCACTCAAATGAAATCGGCCTACTAAAGAATAGAGCCCAAGACACCTATGCTGAAACACTTGAAGAAGGTCTAAGGATTCTTCTAGAAACACACTTTCCCGGGTCAAGCATAATTGCTAAAGCGCTAGCACAAGAAGACGAGCTCATTGAAACCGCTCAGCGGCCTACAAAAAGGGTAAAAGGTCTAGCCAACAAAATCTTTACAAAAAACACAATCAGATGGGCGATACATAGCTTTAAACCCTCCCGGGAGTAGATGGAATCTTTCCAGCATTGTTACAACAAGGTATAAATCACCTACTACCACATATTCAATCAATCTTCACAGCCGGCTTTGCATTGGGCTACATTCCCAAAAACTGGAGAAAAGTTAAGGTAGGGTTCATACCAAAGATAGGGCGACGATCACAAGAGGAACCAAAGTCTTACAGTCCTATTAGCTTAACCTCCTTTCTTCTTAAAACGATGGAAAAGATTATTATCGATAGGCACGTCAGAAGCAAGTTCCTTTCTAATGCTCCACTGCAGGCAAAACAATTCGCATACCAACCAACCAAATCTACCACCCATGCTCTTCAAAATCTCGATATAGAGAAGACACTGACTGAAAAAGAAGTGGCGCTATGTGCATTTCTAGACATGGAGGGTGCACTTGACAACACCTCACATGAATCCATTCAGCGCGCCACAACCCGCAGAGGACTGGAACCAACGACTACCAAATGGATAAAATCCATGCTAACCAGCCATGAAACCATTGGAGAAACAGCCATCACAGTCAAATTAATAAAGGGATGCTCTCAAGGAGGGGTCCTATCGCCCATGCTTTGGTCTCTGGTTGTTGACGATCTACTGGTAAGACTGACTGAAGCAGGCTTTGAAGTCCAAGGTTACGCAGATGACCTAGTTATAATAATAAGAGGCAAGCATGACAACGTTCTCTCAGAACGTATGCAAATTGTACTCAACTTTGACAGCACATGGTGTACATTGGAAAGACTAAATGTCAACCCAAATTAAACCGTAGTGATCCCATTCACAAAAAGAAGGAAGCTGAACCTTAAAGCACCCACTTTGGGGGAGACAACGGTAAAGCTTTCAAAAGAGGTTAACTATCTTGGCATCGTCTTGACCAGAAACTAACCTGGAACCCACACCTGGAAAGAACTATCAAAAAAGCAACGGCTGCGCTTTGGGCCTGTCGACGACTCTTTGGCAAAAAACATGAGAGCTAAAATCCTCCATCAGCTGGTGGTCTTATAACACTATTGCTATGCCTATTATAACCTACGTCTGTTTGGTGTGGTGGGTAAAAACAAATAAAATAACATCACAGCGAAAGCTAAAAAGTGTACAAAGGATCGTCTGTCTGGGTATAACAGGGGCTATGAAAACGTGCCCCACAGCAGCTCTGGAAACACTACTTGACTTCCCTCCGCTGCACATGTGCATAAAAGAGGAGGCCTGGACCAGTGTGTACACAGTCACTCAGGCACAAAAGCTGAAGTCAGGAAACCTGACTGGTCACCTTAAAATTCTGAAGGACATCCAGATAGAGGCGATAACCAAACCAACCGATACAATGGAAACAAAACTCCATTTTGATCGCTCCTTTGAAGTGGTAATCGAAGACCGCAATACTACAGGGGAAAGACTAAAACAATTAGAGAGAGGATCACTTGTCTGTTACACAGATGGATCAAAGATGAAAAAAGGAGTGGGATCCGGAGTTTACTGACCCAGGTGTCGAATTTCTGCACCTTTAGGAAACACTCCCACAATCTTTCAAGCAGACCTAAATGCTATCAATATAGCCATCTCTGAATGGCACCTGGGCAGAGACAGGCCAAAGGACTCATCTCTCACTCGCCTACCTACACAAAAAAGCTTCTCAAGCTACAAAAAAATGAGATAAAACTGGTCGTAGACCTTCTCACTGGACATGGCTCCTGGAGGTACCACTTCAAGAAAATGGGGAAAACCACTGATGAACAATGCAGATTCTGCAAACAAGGCACTTACTGTGCGAATGTCAGGCACTGTCTCTCCAAAGGTTGAGGCATATCGAAAATGCCCTTGTGGCACCGGGATATCTACAAAAGCTCAACCCTCGAAATATTCTGAGGTTCTCGAAGGAGACAGGATCTTTCGTGTAAAATAGAAGGGTATACACAAAAGATCAATTGTGGTCGACTAGCATACCATACCAAGCATCAGTTTTGTTCAGAAGGACGAAAATTTTCTAGCAAATCAAGACGATACCCCGGGGATTTACTTCTCTCAATCGTTCCTTCCAAAAAAATAGAGAGTTTGTAATAGAGCTCCTCGTTAAATATGGCGGCAATAATTCTAAAAGTTTAAATTCTGATGCACCTTCAAAGGTATTTAATTGCAAATATTTAAAAATATATAAAATAGGGACGGCAATCAAAAGTCCTTCGTTCAAACCATATATTTTTGTATCTTGTATCGGGTGTGTGTTGGATCACCTTAAATCCAAGTCGGAAATAAATTAAGTCTCATAATCAATATACTTAATCCTCAGTCCTCACAACGTAAAAGAATTGGTATTTTTGATAAATCTATGATATTTTTGGGATGCTTAGAGCCTCTTCTTGCATGACACCATTTGCAGCCCTGGGTCATCAAAAAAGTTTATTTTATCGTAGTTCAATATATTCTCAGACAAAATGATTCCTAATGTCTCTTGAAATTGATCAAAGAATTCATAACATTGGCACCAACTGCAGCTTTACGACGCTTGATGTTTTCTTTACGACAAGTGGACTGAAAAATCGGGATGTTTTTTAAAAAGAAATTAATAAAGTTCTTTCCTGGCATGTTATTTTGGAATCGTGATTCTTGTCCGCCAATAGTTTCAATATACTGTTTGGTAATACAACTAATATCTAATTTGGTCATCAGAAATCTTCATTCTTAATGCTGATTGTCGACCATATTTGCTTGGGTGAGTGTGGGTTAGTATCACGGTCTATAAAGGTACCTCAGCTGAGCAATCATTATCATCCATGCAAGAATTTTGAAATATGTTGATATTGGAGTATTCTCTGGCTATATCATTTTTCAATTTCAGGTATCATTCATAGCGTTTTCCTGTTCAATGGGTCTAGGTTATAAAATAGTCATACTCTAAAATAAATGACAACTTGGAGAATTTCATGATTTTGTGGCCTGTGCCAGCAAAATAGGGAAATAGACTAGTGATAAATAATAACAGAGATAACGCTGAAAACTGCATAGTCTCAAACTATGGCTCTTATAGTCATCTTTTTTTAGGGAGAGAACAGTACATTTTAGAAGAGTGAATTTTCTCTGTTGCAGGGAGATTCCGGGGGACCATTACTAATCCGAAAACCAGAATCGTCAAAACATAAAAATTGGAATAGAAATGTATACGATATTATAGGGATAACATCTTTTGGAGCTGGTTGCGGTTTGGCTGATATACCAGGGGTGTACACTAGGGTATCCTACTACTTAGACTGGATTGAAAGCGTTATTTGGTCCAAAGAGTAGCTAAATATGTGTTAATTTAAAACACCGTCTAAAATGAGGCGTTTACGTTTCTTCTCAGATACTTAAGATAAATACTGAAATAGTAAAATCCACATAGTCTATTGCACACTTCTTGTACTTAATGTACAATTTCATGATATATTATATACTAAGTATTCTAGGAGTGTTAATAAAATAGTAAAGCATGTTACTAGGACATAATTTCATAAAACATTTTAATGTAAAATTCGATTTCCATGATACAAATTTTCAATGAAGAGCATCCTTTAGAATTTAAATATCTAGTATCTATTTGGATTTTTATTTTGACCCCTTAGACATTATAAACTTTCGGCACCTATGCTGATAATGAAGAAGAGAGGATTTTGCACTTTACAAAAGATATGAGAGCACGTTATTATTAGGCTATTTTTTCTATGGTTTTTAATGATTTTGACTAAAGATTTTTTCCGTATTTTTATTGCAACTACTGTTTGGTGAGATCAAATATAGTTTTATCCAAATTTATATGGATAATACCCCATTAAAGGGAAATATTAATTGCTATTAAAAAAATTATTTATTAACAAAAAAAATTATTATTTTTGCAGATTTGTTTGTATTAAAAACTCTCATTTATCGCAAATAATTAAAAAGTCGATATAATTTCTTTTGAATTTCTGATAGTGTAACATGATTAGTTAATTGCTTAACAACCGGTCCGCCGCCAAGTTCACTTTACTTAGCGGTCTAATATTAGGTGTAGGTCCTAGAGTTGTTGACAGTTGGGCGAAGGCGCCACTAAATATTCTAGTATGGATATATCCAATGATTTTTAAGCTTTGAAATTTGGGTAATAAAATGTAGAAAAATACCATATATAAAATATCAAGCAACATTAAAGGAACTTCTATAAATTCAACATCACTTTGACTTCAGCGTACCAAAATAAACATCAAAGATCCTACTATTTATTTAGATATTAAATATATTCTGAGACATTTCGTGCACAATGGAACATTAATTAGGTATCAATCAATACTGCCTAACTAAAATCTGAATTTATGAAGTTCTGACAAAATAACAGATAATCACAGAACGCCCTAAATAAATATCAATCCTTTAAATAAAACAATTAAAAATTAATTCCTTGGCAGCGATAATATCATTGGACCAATAAATAGTGAAAAAATAGTAATTCAAATAATACCTGTGGAGCAAATATATGGTCAGTGAAGATCTACGGGGGGAAATCGAAGTGAGCTCAATTCGGTAACCTGCTTATGGACAGCAACCTAAAGTGGTAGTTGTGTAAGATGGCCTATTGCCATTAGGCTTACAGTATATTACAATAAGTGGGGAGCATTTAAGTGAGTATAGGCAATACAAGAATCTTCTTTAACAGCCCCTAACTGTCCACTTCTGAAGGTAGGCCTCCCCTCTTCTCTTCCACTCTTCTCTGTTTTGGGCCACCTGTTGCCATTTTTTACCCACTTTTTCGGTGATGTCGTCCATCCATCTGCGTTGTGGTCTGCCGACGCTCCTCCTGTTTGCTCTTGGTCTACAAGCGTTCCATCTTGTCCGGCGACGTGGCCTTACCCAGTTCCATTTCGCTTTAGTGATAGTCTTTATGACGTCTTCAGTTCGGGTTCATCGTCTGATTTCCTTGTTTCTGATTTGGTCGCGCAGGCTGACACCTAACAATATGCGTTCAATCGCTCGTTGAGTCGTTCTGAGCCTGTTAGCTGATTTAATGGTCACTGACATTGTTTCCATTCCGGACAAGAATAAATCGGATAATTAGTAGATATAATATTAGCAAGACATTCGCTAACCGAGATAATATCAGATACGATATTGAAGAAAGTAAACATCACTAAACCAAATTACGGTAAGAAATAAACAAGATACAAGATAATAAACGACTTAAAGTCATTTAACAGTAAGTTCGATAAAAATACGGTAAGTAATTATATGACCTATAGTAACGGCGCGGCGCGGCGTAGCATTTAGACAAATGTACGCAATACAAAAAAAGGTAAATCAAATAATTACGGTGATATTAGCGAGTCATTGGTCAATCAAGATAATATCAGATAATTTCAATAATATCAGCAAGACAGTCGATAACCGAGATAATATCAGATACGATAGTAAAGAAAGTCTGTTTCAATTAATCAAATAGATATAAGAAACGATAATACAGATAATAAAAAGTAATTTCGATCAAAAGTCACTTAACGGTAACTTTGATAAAAATAATAGAGATAATTATAGGGCCTATATACTTGTTTGTCCTTTACACCTGGTCGCACAGAAGTGGAAATCACTGGCAGTGGTTGGTGGCTATTTCCCAACCCACACGGGTACCTACTTGGTTGACTTCAATTAAAGCTCTTTACTGCTTCCTGCGAGGCTGCACGTGACACCATGCGGTCAGCATCATTTCGACAAAAATCTCTAGGCCAGTGAAAGACCGGGCAGAGGATGGAGATTCAGCCCCGAGGAAGGATCCTAGTTAAATTATAAATAATTTTAATCATCTAATCTAGAAACGCAAGGCTATAACATAACCTAACTTTGCATAAAATACATTTACGGGACGAAATTTTCGATAATACGCCAATTGTTTGCCAAGGTTAAAACAAAGCGTTTGTCAAAATCGCATCCTTTAACACTTTTGAAGATTTTTTCGTGATTTTTTTCTGGTTTTAAGAAAAAATAGAAAAAAAGGAATCTTCAGTGATACCTCGAGAAAGGTATGAGAAACAATTTAACCATTTTCTTAAGTGGACTCAGGAAAAGGGGGTTAAAAGCGAAGAGGTTTTTCTGGCTGATTTTCTGGATCTAAGCAAGATTATAAAGCCCAATACCCTCTGGTCTCGTTTCTCAATGATAAAAGCTGTAGTGAAGATAAGGAAAATGTTGATATTGGAAAATTCTACAAATTGACAACATTAAAAAAAAACATACTTTAAGCAAAGACGACATTGGAAAATGTATGCAGACGGCGCCAGGTGAAATCTATCTATTAATCAAAGTAGCCACTATATTTGGACTAGCAGGTGCCTGCCGTAGAGTAGAACTAATCAAGATAACATTGGACAACATTGAAGATAAAGGAAGCGTCGTCACCATAAAGAGCATTGAGTCAAAAAATCACTCTTTAAGGGCATTTATAATTTCGTGTGAAGTTAACAAGGTACGTTCTTCACGTGCATCTTTGCCACATTCCTCCTCATCGTCGGTTTTTTATTAAATATAAACATGGAACATGGAACATGGAACATGTGCCACTTAGTATGTAAGAATAAATTCGTTTGGAAAACAATTGCAGCCTACCCAGTGGCAGATCTAGAACCGTCGGAGCCTCACGCAAAACCTTTTTCCGTGGCCTCTCCATCGTTTTTTTCTCAAGGAGTGACCATAGCGCGCCGCAGATGGCTAACTCGGAAATTTTGCGGGTGCCATGCCAAATTTTCGCCCAAAAGTTAAAATGGTTAAAAAAACAAAAAGGTCGTGGATCTCTTGTGATCAATATATTTATATTTAATAATGAGAAGAATAGGAAAAACGAATAAAAAACGTAAACATGACGATGAATGTTATTTACATTAAATCAAACCAGTTTTCCCATAGATATAAAGGATTCAATTAAAAATTCTAATTATGTAATTTAAATAAAAATACATATATAAAATATTTTAATAGTTACCTACTAATTTTTTAATAATTAACAACAAACACGACCAATATAATTAACAGCATTATTCCCTGCTTGACCGCCTGTTATTAATCTTTGATTGAATTATAGTTTAATTAAGTTAAAATTAAGGTCGTAAGCATGAGCATATTTATAGATTCGGAGCGGCTATTTTCCCTTTGGCACTGTAGGGACTTGCCCCTCCAGGCCCACCGGTAGCTACGCCACTGGGCTTCTCCTCATTTTTTCGTGTAGTTCTATTTATTGTGGTGGTGGGATGAGTTGTGTGAAAGTTAGTTATATTTTTCACAGCTACTAAAAATAAAAATAACAAATATGAAAAAAATTGTTTATTAGTAATATTGTCATTAATTTAATCAGCACTTTGCCGAGTCTGCCAGAGGGGCGCTTTCCCAATATAGGTTGATCGCACTGGACACCAAAGTCTGCCGGTATGGGCTGCTGCGCAGCTTTTTATACCAAACTTTGACCTCTACTGTTTGCCAAATGAAAGAACCCGGACGAAAAGAATGCAGGCAAAAAATGTCTTCGCATATTTAGATGCTGCCACATTTTTTTCCCAATAATCCTAATTTATTTTCTGTCTAGTTTCCTATAGTGAATTTACATATTTAAATTTCCTACTTGAATACTTAATTTTGTTATTTTCCTTAATACTACTGTCTTCTATAATTTACTATTTTATTTACACAGGGAAATACGGAATACGGAATACTATAATATTTGTAATATTTATATTTTATTCGCCTTCAAGCTATTTAAAATACGCGACAATAGGCAACAGTGCGACGTTTACTTGGTTTTTAGCGGGAGGCAGTTTCGTGATTGGTCGCAGGATATATTAAATACACTTTGACCCTAGACCAACACCTAATTTTTTTTACATATTTTAAAATTTCGGCAGCGACTTGCTTTAGCCATTGGCGTGGAAATTGCCGATGCCGGACTGTGTGGTTATTTATATTATTTGGTTTGTACGGTCTGGTGATATATAGGTTTTGTCGATTTTACAAATTCTCTTTTTTTACTAGAAAGGAGGTGTCCTATAGAGTAGTTTAAGCCAAAAAAGTCGGAAGATCCGCTACATTTGAACTGAAAAAATGCCCTCAAAGTTCGAGTTTTGAGACAAATTTTCAGCACCACTTCACAAAAGCACTAGAAATATAGACAAAACACATCTCAACATCAATTGTCGGGTGAAAATATTAACTAGGATACATTTGCGTCGAACGAGAGACCTCCGTTTTGTTCCGGTCCTAATTTAAAGCGACTCATAGCCCCATTAGACAAAATTAAATTTTACTTGTAAATATCCATCCTCCTTTTTACTGTCAACTGTCACAATAGCCAAAACAAAGATTTTTAAGAAGGCATACTGTTGCCAGACGTTTACTGTAGTTTCGTTAGCAAAATTCATTAGAAAAATGGTGCGCTATAAGCGCAGCTTATTTACTACCAGCTAGTCATCTTGCGGCGGCATCCTTTGATTTGGGAAAGTCAATAACCAAGTTTTGCAAATTTTAGAAGTGGGTCATGACTTAATATTGTTTTAAACACCTGGGCATCTGAATAAAACTTTTGACAGTTCGTTTAATTTAAAATATGCTTTTTATACTACCGTGCGTAAAGTACTCACTTTACGCACTCTCGAAGATTCGTAAAATAGGCTTTTTTAATGTGCAGTGCGTAAAATAAGTTATTTTACGCACTAGTGCGTAAAGTAATTTAATAATATTTTTGTTTTTTCATATATTTTTCGGTAGTAGAAAAAATTTTGTATGCTACTCATGTGTAAAGTACCCTTTTTTATTCGATTTCAATTAATTTTTTTTATCAATATTCCCATTCATAAAAAAGATTCACTTTACACACTTGTTGCATAAATAACTATTTTATCGTCAAAATCCGTTTAAAAATTATTTTAAAACGCACAATAATTGTACAAAAATCCGAAATTTCCGAACCTCTCAGGGCGATAGCCGAGGCTTCGGACGAATTTGTCATGTATTTTGAAGCGAAAATTCATTTTAAATTCATTTGTGGAACTGAACCGCTCAGAGCACAGTGCCCGACACACCACCTTTCCGATTTCGATAGAGTTCACTAGCTGGTAGTGAATAAGCTGTGCTATAAGTGTCTCTACTCTTTTTTTTATTTAGGTGAATGATTTTTTATGGCAGTAGCACATCCTATATTGCTCGACGAGCGGTGTGTGTGCGAAGATGTTGTTTGACAAGGTTCTTGAATATTTAGTTAGAGGAACAGATGTCCTGGGAGGATATTCGCATGTAACAGGCAAGATGTCCATTCGGCAATGTCGATCGTTTCTTTATATGTGACGTGCACGATAGCATTTAGTCAGATGTCGTGACTGTTACATAGAAACAACAAATAAGTCTTCAATTATTTTAACACTTCATGCATGGCCCTCCGCTCGCTTCGCTCGCTACGGGGGCTCAACAAACAGAAACTAACCAAGTGCTAACCAAAACTAACCCAAAATATTAAAAAAAAAGATTGGGTTAGTTTTGGTTAGCACCTGGTTAGTTTCTATTCTCTTTGTTGAGCCCCCGTATAGAGAGCGAAGCGAGCGGAGGGCCATGCATGAAGTGCTTAAATAATTGAAGACTTATTTGTTGATTCTATGTAACAGTCACGACATCCGACTAAATGCTATCGTGCACGTCTCATATGAAGAAACGTTCGGCATAGTCGAATGGACATCTTGCTTGTTACATCCGAATATGCGTCCTGGGAGAGAGTTTCACAGTGATGCAGTGCGCCAGACAAAGGAGTTCTTGTAAAGCGATGTTCTAGGTGTTTCCAGTTGTACGACGAACCGGTGCGCTCTTGCCGTCTATCGTGACTGTCTGGCATGCGTTGTCAGGGGCGGGATAAGGAGGGCCAAATCATGGGAACATCTGCCGTAAAAGTATCTGTAAAACAGGGATTTCTCGGTCACATGTTTGCGGTCTTTCAGACTATCCAGATTCCGTGTCAACTCCGGGTCACCGACGAGACGCACAACAATTTGCTGAATGGAATCCAGTAGCTTTAGGGTGTGCTCTGGCGTGGCACCCCAGATGTGTGAGCAATATTCTAAGCACGGTCTTATTTGCGCTTTGTAAAGCAAGAGCAACTGCTGCGGTGTATACATTCTTTGTTGCGAAATAGCGTACCAAGCTTCTGGGAGGCTGATTTTGCGACGTTAGCAACGTGGTCATTCCAGGACATATTGCTGTTGACCAAGACCCCCAGTAGTCCGATTGAATGAAGATGAAGGGATGGTCGATCCTGCCATAATGATATCATTGCCCGCCGTATGGTAAACGTGGCTGCTTGGATGATTTTTCAATGTGCATTTGCATTCATACATCGAAATGAAAGAGACACTCATTCTATTACACTATTCCTTTGTAGGTATGTATATATTCGTCAAATATTTCACTTCATACATGGCCCTCCGCTCGCTCCGGGGGCGTAACCAAACAAACCTAACCCAAACTAACCCAAGACATTCCCAAATGAGGAAAAGCAAACTAAAAAATATTTGCATTTTTGACTGACAAATTTCAATTTTTTTTTTATTTCCGGCATGCCTTGGGTTAGTTTTGTTTGGTTGCGCCCCCGAAGCGAGCGGAGGGTCATGCGTGAAGTGGAATATTAAATATACTTAAAAAGTAAACAACACTGTTATTCCCCATAAGAAAATGTGCAACTTTTGGAAACACTGTGCCAGGTCCCCCGTGTCGGTTACTAAAATTTCATTATTTTCACGTTACAATTTCAATATTTTCACGTTACACCTGGGAAAGTCGTAGTGGAAGTTTGCCCTTCTAGGGCAATTTGGGCTCAAAACACGGATATTTTTTCGGCTCAAATGTGGCGAATCCTCCGATTTTTTTGGCTTAAGCTACTCTATAGGACACCCCTTTTCTAGCAAAAAAAAAAAAGAAAATTTGCAAAATCGACACAACCTATATATCATCAGACCCATAATTTGATGATATCTTTAACGATTTTTAACCTTTCTTATATTTTTCTTGCATTTGGTGATTATTATACGCGGTTAACTAATTTTTATATATTTCGGATAACTCTCTTAACTGAACTCTCTAAATTAAAATTTTTATTACAAAACAAATCCGAACGTTCTATAAAGAGCGTTTTGGAACATACTTGCTTCAATATTGCCTAACTTGAACGCTAGAGAATTTATATGAATTTGAATTGAACGCTAGAGAATTTATATGAATTAGCTACGATAAACCTTTTTTTTTTCAAATTAAGCGACGTCATCGATGACGTAAATACAAAACCTTCGGGAAACGAATTCTACTTATTATTACATATTTATGTAATGCATGATTTGATTGATTTGTAATACATAAAACAAATATCATAGAATACTATCCTTATTATAAAAATGAGATATTATTATATGACATATTTTGTACTATAAGACTGTAATATAAAAAAAACTGTAATTAATTTTAACGTCTTAAACTAATCAATATTATCAACAATAATATGGTAAGAATAACCTCGTGCGACTATGGGAAGGCAAGATTTTTTACGTGCTAGTCCTCTACCCCCCCTCAGTCGTCGTTAAGGTTCACTCGCTTGGCGCACTATAATTCGAGTATTGTGTTGAATTATCGACAAGGTTAATCATAACTGTTTATACTTGCTAATAATAATTTATAATTGAGTTTCACGGTTAAGTTCAAACTTTCCATTGTATGATTTTATTCTACTGGACAGGCTAGTTGACAATATATAGAACAAATACGGAACAAACACAGGAGTCTGGAATATATCGGTTAATTTTTATTTATTTGTATGATATTTAGCTTCTCGTGGAGGTCCCTGAGCTATAGGGGCTCGACGCAGAGTGCGTCGTACGCGTCATCTTAAAACCTCCACTGAGTCTACCTACATCTTCCAGAACCTCAATGCTATACTGATCATAGTTTTAGGCTACTTTTTTTGGCCGATTCTAGGGAAGAAATCACTAACATAAAAAGGCCAGGTGGATGGAAGTCGACCACGGTAGCAGAGGGACACCTTGAAGATGAAGAAAAATGTATATCCAATAAAATTTTGTCTATTAGTGAAAGTCAAATAAGCTTCATTGTATTGTCCAAAGATAATACATCTCATTGACAAAGCAAGGTCTTAAACTAAATGATATTTAATCTGTTTAATCAAAGTAAAACTAAAAATTAAAATAAAAGTAACAAATTGAAATATTGAAATCAGAGTTGATATTAAAATCTAAACAACAAAAGACAAAAGAAAATAAGACTATACAAGAGAACATACAAGACAAATCAATTAGATAAACAAGCACAATACATCACAATCTATCACTATAAAACTCGTTCAAGCCATAATAGGCCCTACTCAGCAGCATTCTAGGGACCTTTCTCTTAAAGAGAGGCAAGGTAGGAGCACATTTCAGATCGTTTGGCAAATGATTATAAATCTTTATGCTCTTATAAATAATGGATTTTTTGACCAACGTCGACGATGGTATCGGTAGTGGTATGTCTAAATACTGTTGAGTGTTATAATGCGAACCAGCACGAATAAAACAAAGTCGATTCTTACGAACGAGACACACCGTTTCTAAAATAAACAAGCTGTAGGCATATCGTCAACACCCTTTGGCTCAGAAACATCGACCTGCATGAGTCTCTGGGCCTAGCATGGCACATATATCTTAGAGCTCGCTTTTGAAGTATAAACAAAGAGTGGAGCAAATAATGACTAGACGTTCCCCAAAAAGATACACCATATCTAAGGCGCGACTCTATTAGAGAGTAATAAACCATTCTGCCCACCTGGGGCCCCAGCTCCTGAACCGTTACTCTGACTGCCAGGCTACTCTTTTGGAAAGGTCAACAATATGATCGTTAAACCTAAGCTCCCTATACCGCCCTATACTCCCGTGCCTTCACCGCACAGGAGGCAGTAAACAACTTAAATGCACACATGGAACAAGTCTTTAATTTTTATGAAAACTGGAAAATCCGGTTAAATCCGAATAAAACAGAGTTAGTAATTGTTACCAAAAAGAAAACCGAAGCAGAGCAGATCCTGGTACAAAATACCCTCATCCCTCCTAAATTCCATGCAAAATATCTAGGAATCTTTCTGGACAAGAGACTTAACTTCGGCCGTCATGTGGCCTACAACACCACAGTGTTTTCGAAAAGTTAAGGCCTCTTGTCCGGAGCGGTTCCTATTTAAGTCCTGCCAATAAAATCATATTATATAGGTTCCTCATAAGGCCATTCCTGCTGTATAAGGCCCTGTCTGGTGCCGGAATGCCATAACAAAAGGATACAAATCATCCAGAACAAGTACCTAAGGGCTGCCTTCTCGGCGGGGCCGCGTACCCGGATCAGTGACTTGCATGCATGGTCCGGCATAGAATATGTCAATGAATACATTGATAAACATGCATGCAAGTTCTATGATCTGGGAGTACGTGGCTCAGCGAGGACCGCTAACTTGGTTACTTAGAGGTATGTCCCGCGGGACGTGCCCAGACATGGCCCGGTACATAGAAAGACGACGACGGTATATTACCTACAACCCAGTGAAACTCCTCCTTTTGTGCCCCTGGATCTCCCGAGAAATCGAGAGCTACTAGGAGCACAGAAGTCAACCCATCCTAATCCACTGACTAGACCCCACGAACAGGCTCCGCCCATCTCGCCGTTTTAGCGAGGTGGGCGGGGCATGCTAAGGGACCTAGATCTAGTATATATATCTTTACCGAAATATAACGAGAGCAGAACACATACTGCGCTCGAGCTGCCTCCTGTTCCCCTGCTCCGTGCAGACGAAGTACGGCTACACGTAGTCAAGTATTATGATGTTTGGTTGCAATTCCCACCTCACTGAGAATACAAGA